>WUAM01000313.1:715320-730897 GCA_024336885.1 Actenoides hombroni
TTTCTTTTCTTTTCTTTTCTTTTCTTTTCTTTTCTTTTTTCTTTTCTTCCTTTTTTACTGAAGGTACAGTTTTTCTCCTGTGTTTTTGTTCTCCTGTGATTACTCTTTCTATATGTATGGACTTTCTGTGAAGAACCACCCCTCATCCAAAAAGATTTTTGGGACAGTTGGTGCTAAATATATGAAACAATGTTAATAGTGTTCAGAGAGATAACATTTCCTCAAAAGGGAAAGGTCTCAAAGGTAATTAAAATGAAAGAAAAGAGTTGGGGTTATTTTCTATCCCTGGCAATAGCCTGGGGATAATGCAGCCTGATCATTTCTATGTGTAACAGAATGTATAGGAAATGATTCAGCCTTCATGAAAAGGAAAAGCAGTCCTTCGGGGAAGTATACACTTGTATACATGATATGAGTTTAGAGACATGACATAGGATTAAGGACATGGTTTAGTAGTGGATTTGGCACTGCTAGGTTGGAATTGATGATCTTAAAATTCTTTTCCAACCTAAATGATTCTGTGATTCTATATGCCATATGACTTCAGAGGTCTGTATTTCTGTCTATAAGACAAGTGCTATTTAACAGACTAAGTTGTGACTGGGAGAGAAGAGTTATTCTTCATCACTGACTTATTGCAGGGTGAAATTCTAAAGCTAAATTTTTCAGAATTGGATATCTAGAACTAACTTACTAGATCAGAGTGTAAATATCTCCTAGTTTCAATATCCAGAAAGTGGAAGCACCCAAAGTAATGACTTTCAATTTATATGTCACCCGAAGAACAGAAGAAACTGCTTGCCTTTTTTTGTAGACCATACAGATAAAGCATAACCGAACACTTACCTGTGTCATCTGTGCCATTTGTTTGTAATGGGAAAATGTTATATTTTTCCTCACAGTTACATCAGTTTAGTAATTCTAACTAATACTCCTTCCTTCTTTAAGCAAAAAATGCATGCAAATGTAGCATACATTTTCTGCATCTGTGTATAAGATGAAACACTTAAGGATCGATAAGCAAAACAGTAAAGAATCCATATGCAATATTTTTACATCAATTTAAGGTACAGATTCCTTAAAAGAAGAGCAGAAATTCAGCACTGTACGCTGTGTTTATCAGGACAGATTCTGTTGGACAGCTTGCTTTCCTGATTTCTCAAATTATCTTCCTTCTGCAAAACTGTTTTGTGCTAACATCTTTTCCTAGTTTCCAAGGTAGTACCTCAAAATAAATAACATTTCTTTGTTTTTTAAATTATTTTTTGTTGGTTTTAGTGAATTCTTTTGTTAGAAAGAATTAATTAGATCATTTTATTAAAATAATTATAAAAACGAAAACAAACCAAAAGAAATTTTCCAGTCATTCTTTCAGAAAAAAAGCAAACCCAAAAAACCCCTCCAAAATGCACCTATTCACTTCTCTATTCAGTTTTTCCACATCTGGCTCCTCAAAATAGCTCTTTGGACACCAGTGACTGCATTGTGTAGGAGGTCTTTTTAGCAACCTAACCACAAGCATCTAATCTAAGTGAGAAGTCACAGCTGGCTTCAAATCTGCTCCATAAGGGAGATTTTTACCTGGAGACACAACTGCTAGATCTCAGGTATGTTCAGGCATATCAAATGGCAGTAGATGTATCTGTTCCGAGCCTATTAGGCAACTGATTTGAATCCTCTGCTCACACATATGTGCAAATGTACCTGTATATAACCTAGAGTTTAATCTTTGATCTGTAGACTCCTAAAATTAGATGTATGAGCAGAGATGAATCTCAGATAAAATTTTCTTATCTGGGATGCCTAAGGTCTGAGTTTATGTATGAAATTTGTGTCAATCATAGGTAAAACCAGCTTAAATAATGGCAGGTTAGGATTACTCTAGATGTAGCTCGACGTTGTTAGGAAGAAAAGTAAAAATGACACCTGGGAAAAAGTCGATGTGTTTCTTAACACTAACGTTCTCTGGTTCTAAAGGAGTCTGAAAATCCAATTTTAGTCTTTGGTGGGAATAAGCCAAGTCCCGATTTGTTTGTAGTACATTAGATTCTGCAGTTCATTAGTACACTTGTTTGACGTTGGAGTTAATCACTTTAAGTTCTTTTCTTAGTCATTGGAGAGAAACAGATTTTTGTTCAAATATAAGTATATAAAATAGGTCAGCTGAATCAGACCCTCTAGGTATCTGCTCTGTCCATTGGTTATACAAGAGTTTAGCATGACTAGTTCAGATACAGATTCTGTGCTGTGGACACCTATTAGGTGAGATTAATCCAGCCTGTCAATTTATGTGTGTTTGATGAGATTAATCCATTACTAAGAATCTGAGTTAATCTTTTCCTTTTAGAGCCTCAAAGGAAATGGAAAACAAATTATGTTATTATATACGTTCTTGAAAATTTATAAAACTGAAGGAAAGTATTTTAATGTATGAATGAAATTCTGTCTGTCAATGTCCAAATGGTGTTAAATAGTGTTAACTTTTCAGGGAATAGCCCAAGTTTGCTTCCAGCAGTCCAGTAATCAATACAAAATTTTGGGTGCTTGTTTTTTTTTTTATGTGATTCTGAAGATCTTTGATAAAAATTTCTTTGGGGTGAAGCTGATATTGAGTTATATTTATGTAACTCAATAAGCAGCTTTGATGCTGGCAGGATCAGCAGCAGAGCACTCTAGTGTGATCCACATGGGGGTTTCCCATATTGAGGGAACCTCAGGGGAAGCTGAGAGACCCACCAGGAGCCTGCATCTCATGCAACAGAAGCCGATGGGGCCAGTAGTAATGGCAGTCAAGCCCCCTCTCCATAAAGGAAGCTGCTAGGGAGTACGAGCAACCAGGATGGGCAAACAGGTCATGGAATGGCAGTTTGTGCAGCAGTTCATGTGGAAGGGTGTACACGAAGGGTGCTAAAGGTCTGTCAGCTTGACTAGGGAACAATGGTATCCACGCATGAGAAGCAGAAGGCTACATCTACTCTAAGCTCTGCACCCTTCATGACTGACACAGATTCACAGACAGAGCTCCAATGGGAACATGCCACCATGCAGCTGTCAGGCTGCAGGGTCTCCTCTACGCTTTTGCCAGTACTGGCCAGCAGCAGTGAGCACATTTGTGGGAGCTGCACCCAAGTAGAAGAGTGCCTCCATTTAGTGATATAGCTCCAAGAGGAGGTTAGAACATTGTGGAATATCAGGCAGTGCACGAGAGAGACAGATTAATGGCATCATAACCTACCTTCCCTGGGACAAGCCCAACAGGCAGACAGGAAGCATGTTATAAAAGATTCCCTATCCCTTCTCCAACTGGCTAAATGTGATGACTGAAGAGACAGTGGGCAATGGCAACAATTTCCTTCCCAGTGCACCAGGTGCATGTCCTTTGAGAATACCCCGTCTTCCCAGATGTTTTTGTCTAATAGGTATATGATGGTCTGTAAGAGGACCTGAACAATGATGATGACAATGGTTCATCTACTTTGGAAGTGTCGCCAAGGTTAAGTCAGTCTACATCCTGCATCAAAACTGCTTCTGTAAACAAGAAAAGATGGGCCATTGTCACAGAGACTGTCTTCTGAGGGGAGCAGGAGGCCCAGTAGACAAACTGGACCCACTTCTTAGGGAAACCTGGTGCCTCCCTGGGGCCAGGGTTAAAGACATGATGAGGAAACTTCCTACCCTGGTACGGCCTTTAGATTATTATCCACTATTTATTTTTCATGTAGGCAGTGATGAAGTTGCAACTAGAAGTCTAAGAACAATCAAGAGAGACTTCAGGGCCTTGGTATGATGGGTCACGAGATCAGGAGCACAAGTAGTGTTCTCCTCTATCCCTTCAGTTGCAGGGAACAATGAGGGAAGAAAGAGGAAGACCCATCAGATCAATACCTGGCTCTGAGCCTGGTGTCACTGGCAGGGCTTCATTTTTTAAAATCATGGCTCAGTTTACACAACACCAGGGCTGCTGACAACAGACAGGGTACACCTGTCTCAAAATGGGTGTCCTGCTTTTTCTTTTTCTTTTTTTTTTTTTCTTTTTTCTTTTTTTTTTTTTTTTTTTCCCCCATCAAGCCTGGAAAAGACCTATAAGATTACTGAGTCCAACCATGAACCCTACTCTATCAATATTAAGCCATATCCCCAAACACCACATCTATATGACTTTTAAACACATCCAGGGATGGTTAACCATCTTCCTGGGCAGCATGCTCCAATGCCTGACAAACCTTTCAGTGAAAAAAATTTTGTTGATTGTCTTGATTGACAGCTAGCTGAATGAGAGCCAGCATTGTGCCCAGGTGGCCAAGAAGGACAACAGCATCCTGAATTCTACCAGATATAATGGGGCCAGGAGGACTAGAAAAGTGATTGTCTCCCTGTGCTCGGCACACCTTGAGTACTGTGTTCAGGTTTGAGCACCTCAATACAAGAAAGATACTGAGGTGCTGGAGCGGGTCTAGAGAAGGGCAACAAAACTGCTGAAGGGTCTAGAAAACAAGTCTTTTGAGGAGCAGCTGAGGGATCTGGGGTTGTTTAGCCTGGAAAAAAGGAGGTTCAGTGGAGACCTTATCACTCTCTGTAACTACCTGAAAGGATGTAGTAGTGAGGTGGGGGTTAGTCTCTTCTCCAAGCTACCAAGTGATAGGACAAGAGGAAACTACCTTATGCTGCACTAGGGGAGATTTAGGTTGGACATTAGAAAAAAACCTCTTCACTGAAAGAGCTGTAAAGCAGTGATACAGGCTGCCCAGGAAAGTGGTGGAGTGACCATCCCTGGAAGTATTTAAAAGAAGTGTAGATATGGTGCTTAGTGACATAGTTTTGTGGTGGACTTGGAAGTGTTAGGTTAATGGTTGGACTCAATGATCTTAAGGATCATTTCTACTCTAAAGTATTCTATGATTCTATATTTTACATGGAAGAGTAGTGTTTTTCTAAATTAAGATTTTATGTGTTTTGCTTTCGCAGCTGTTCACACATGTTTTGTTTTCAAATACAGTTGGCAAACTAAATGAAGTAAATATTATCTTCCCTTTTTCTTGAAGAAAACACACAAGTAAATGGAAAATACCTCTAAGCTTACTGAAGAAAGAAACTCAAGCTCTTCTAGTTTGTTCTTTAAGCAGAATGAAGTATTGTTTCCAATTATTTCATATTATTCATCAAGAAGAAAGAATATTCATTTTACGTTCCTTGTGTTGTAGCAGGAAACATTTCCAGAGGCTGATTCATATAGTAGATAGAATATCCTTTATATTCTGTTTTCTATGTCTACACTGACGTGCGGAGAGTGACAACAAGCCCACCTTATTCTGTTAGATTACTGAGCCAGACTCTATGAATCTAAATATAAGAATCCAGGCCTGAATTTTCACACAGATCTTGCCAGTGCCACAATAATAATCTAGGGAACAAATAAAACAAGCAAACACCAACAATCAAAACCTGTGGCACATGTGGTTGTCTATGCTGTACTGAATACATCATGAGGTAAATTAAATCTTAATGAATTAATGAAACATTTGTTTTATATTGAGGAGCTCTGTCACAATTTAGACATATTTTGAAATATAAAGGACATATTTAAAACATATACAATTGACTTTGGTTTGAATTAAAAAGATCAGTGAACCCACATGAAACTCTACTGACTTTGTATACAATTTTTTTTTTTTTGTAATTCTAATTTTTTTTTTCAATTTAACAAAAATCTAGCTTAAGTAAGTACTCTTATGTTTTAATTCAATAATAAGGTTTAATTTTAAAAATCGTAACAGGATTGGGACATACAGGAATTAATGTTCCATGAATAATAGAACAGTTTTGCACACAATTTTTTGAAAGCAAGTACATACCACCATCTGAACCATGCTGTTAACTCACAATGAAAGAAAAACATTTCTCCATTTAATTGTTATACCAAATGTGGAAAATTAATTGGCCTTTGGTAACATTTGAATATAACTTATGATGGAACTGAAGTTGATGTTTTCTTTAGAATCTTAGAATCAATTTGGTTAAAAAGAGACCTTTAACATCATCAAGTCCAACCGTTAATTAGAAGAAAATCCACAGGCTATAAACCCTCAGTAGTTCTAAATATAAAAGTTGAACACATGCTTTTCAGTTTATGATGTAGAACTCATAGGTAGCTAGCAGGTTTTTCTGTTCAGATCAGAACACAACAGCAATGCCACCACTAAATTGTTTCCTCTAGCATCTTGTCCACAAGCATTGTCAACGGTGAAAATACTCTACCTGGTAAATATATGCATTTTAATCCTGCTCCAGGTGGCTAATAAAGCTATAAACAGAGACACCATGCACTTTAAAGAAAGAAGGTCCCATGGCACAGATGTCCTGGTTTGAGTGAAAACAGAACTAATTCTGTTCAGTGATTTTACTTTTCAGCTCAGTTCTTCTTACTAACCATGCTTCTTGAAATTAGCAGCATGTTTTCACAGACAGTGTCTGCTTCTAGCTGTGATAATGCCTGATTTTTAGAGTTAGTACCAAGGATTGGTGTGCAGACCAAGGCCACTGCTGGATCTTGTGTACCACATTAGGGGGTGCAGAAAATAAAAGGCTGCACCTGCAGAGAGAAGCAGACAGGACAGGTGACCCTAAACTGACCAATGAGATATTCCTTCAAATATACATCATATTTGGTATAAAGCTGAGGGATCATGAGAGCTGAGTTCTTCTGTCTTCTTTGGCACTTCTTGAATGGCCATCACCTGAAGAGGACTCTGTCCATTCTGCCTTTGATCCCAATCTGTGTGTTCCTGAATCCAGTTCCAGAATCCAGCTTCTAAACACATTTCTCATCTATTGCTGGGCTCAGTTTGGGACTTCTGCAGTGCCTGCTCAGCATCAGTGGTGACAGTGACCTAATTGCTATCAGGGGGGTTGGGTTCAATACTGGTTTTGTATATATTTTTATATATTCCAATATTCTTGTTGTTATTTTCATTTTCATTAAAGCTGTTCTAGTTTCCTTACCTACTTGATAACTGTGTCTCCCTTGTTCCCATAGTCTTTATTGTGTGGCACCAGATAAACCATCAGTGCAGGTGTACGTGCCAGGCAAGCATCTCAACTCATAGAGTGTGTGCCACTTCCCTGCAAGGTTCCATGAAACACTCTGAAGTTATCCATAATCCACAAAGTATTATGACATACTGGACATGTGCTGTGAATATTCAGACTCTTCAAGCATCCCCCATGAGCCCTACTGCTGCGCCAGCTCCAAAAACAAGCAACACACCTACTCAGACCCCCAAGACCCATCCACAAGGCCTGCTGCTGCTTCAGTTCTCAAAACAAGCACTGCTGCTACTCCAACAACCACAACAAGCACTAAATCTGTTCCAACACTGATAATGAGCACCATAGCTGTTTCAACTCCAGCAGCAAACCCTGTTTTACAGTGTACACCCTGTGAATCAGATAAACCATGTGAAGGTGGTGAACTACACAAAACCAGCTGCTAATTGTGGGTGCTACCCTCAGAATTAGAGGGGCTGTGCCTCCAGCCAGTAGAGCAGAGGGACAACAGAATTTATTGGATTGTGTAGATTTGATGGCCTGACACGTTAGAAACCACAAAATTATAGAGTCCTGGTAGATACTTGTGCACAATGCACCCTATTGCCATTGAATCATAAAGGGACAGAATCTGTTACTATTACTGGAGTAACAGAAGGATCTCGAGAATTGACTGTATGGGAGGCTGAAGTGAGCCTAACTGGGAATAAGTGGGAAAGGCACCATACAATGATTGGTCCAGGTGCCCCATTCATCCTTGGCATAGACTTCCTCAAGAAAGTTTATTATAAGGACCTGAAAGGGTATTGATGTGTCTTTGGTATAGCAGCTGTAGAGAATGGAGTCAAGAATCAGCTGACTGTCCTACCTAAACTTTCAGAGCAGTCTACTTCTGTGAGGAAGATGAGAGTTGAGGATCAAAAGGTACCCATTGCTAGTGAAACAGTGAATTGACAATATTGTAAGAACAGAGACTCTGTAGCTCCCATCCCAAACCTGACCTGTCAATTAGAGGGTCAAGAGGTGTTTAGGAAAAAGTCATTCACCCTTTAAGAGACTTATATGGCCTGTGCAAAAATCTAATGGGGAATGGAGATTAACTGTGGACTATTGTGGCCTGAATGAAGTTACAGCAGCAGTGAGTGCTGCTGTGTAGCATTAGAACTCCCATATGAATTGGAGACAAATGCAGCTAATGCACTGTAATGTGTTTTTCTCTATTTCTCTAGTACCAGAGAGCAGGTCACTGTCTGCTTTCACTTGAAAGGGCATCCAGTACACCTGACATAGTCTGCCCTGGGGGTGGAAACACAGCCCCACCATTTGCCATGGCCTGATCCATACTGCACTCAAGAAAGATGGGGTTCTGGAACACCTGCAATACATTGATGACATTGTCGTATGGAGTAACAGAGCAGAAGTTTTTGAGAAAGATAAGAAAATAATTGAAATTCTTTTAGACGCTGGTTTTGCTGTAAAAAGAAGCAAGGTCAAAGGATCTGCAAAAGAGATCCAGTTTTTAGGAATTAAATGGCAAGGTGGTTGTCACCAGATCCCAGCGGATGTGTTTAACGAAATAACTGCTATGTCCTCACCAACTAACAAAAAGGAAACACAAACCTTCCTAGGTGCTGTGGGTTTCTGGAGAATGCATGTTCCTGGTTACAGTCAGATTGTAAAATCTCTCTATGAAGTGACTCGAAAGATAAACAATTTTAATTGGGGTACTGAACAAAAGACCTTCGAACAGATTGTATGAAAGAACATACATGCAGTAGCCCTTGGGCCAGTCCAAACAGAACAGGACATTAAAAATGTTTGCCATACTGCAGCCTGGAATAGTGGTCCTCCCTGGAGTGTCTTGTAGAAATCTCCAGGGCAGACTCAAGTTTATCCCCTAGGATTTTGGAGTCGAGGATACAAAGGTTCTGAGGCCAGCTATACTCCAACTGAAAAAGAAATATTAGCAGCATATGAAGGAGTTCAAGCTGCTTCAGAAGTGACTGGTATTGAAACACATCTCCTCCTGGCACAACGATTACCAGTCCTAGTCTGGATGTTCAACGGTAAGTTTCCTTCCACTCATCATGCCACTGATGCTACATGGAGTAAGTGGGCTGCATTAATCACACAGAGGGCTCCAATAGTAAATCACAGTCATCCAGGAATCTTAGAAGTTACCATGGATTGGCCAGAAGGTAAAGACTTTGGAATACCACCAGAACAGGTAGTAGCACATGCTGAAGAAGCTCCACCATATAATCAATTACCAGATAATGTAAAGCAATGCGTTCTGTTTACTGATGGATCTTATTGTCTTGTAGAAAATCACCGGAGTGGAAAGCTGCTGTGAGGAGTCCCACACAACACGTTGCACAAGTGAATGAGGGAGAAGGTGAATCAAGTCAATTTGTAGAAGTAAAAACCATCCAGGAGACTTTAGACATTGCTGAACAAGAAAAGCAGCCAATGCTCTACTTCTACACTGACTCATGGATGGCAGCAAGTGCCTTATGGGGATAGTTAAAACAGTGGAAGCAGAATAATTGGTAAAACAGAGATAAACCTGGGCTGCCACACTGTGGCAAGACATTGCTGATCGGCTTGAGATACTAGTTGTAAAACTCTGTCACGTGTACCTAAAAGTTGAGCCACTGAGGAATACTGAAACATCCCCAGCAAATGGATCAGGATGCTAACGTGTTCCAGGCAGACTTTGACTGGGAACATTAAGGTGAACTATTTTTAGATAAGTGGGTCCATGACAAGAGGAAATGGCCTGAAGTTGAACCAGGGGAGGTTCAGGCTGGACATTATGAAGCATTTCTTTATGGAGAGGGTTGCCAGGCATTGGAATGGCCTGGCCACAGAGGTGGTGGAGTCACCATCCCTGGAAGTGTTTAAGAGGTGGTTAGATGTTGTGCTTAGGGATATGGTTTAGCAGTTTTGATAGGGCTAGGAATAAGGTTGGACTTGATGATCTTGAAGGTTTCTTCCAGCCAAAACTATTCTATGATTCTATGACACTTCAGGGCATCAGGGAAGAGATGTGACATACAAATGGGTTCATGACTGAGGGGTGGATTTAACTATGGACATTATTGCACAGGTTATCCACAACTGTGAAACATGTGCTGTAATCAAACAAGCAAAACAGGATTTTACAGAAAGTCACTTTTGTTTTCAGTTGTTTAGATACGATTACCTTCATTACCTACATGTTATATGTAAGGATTCTGAGACATTATTTGTCAATACCTTTGATAAAATTATAAAAATAGAAGAAATCATTGTTTTCTGTTGTTCCCAAATCTTCATGATTAGAAACTTATTTAATCAGGAGATGCATTAATTTATGCAAACCACATATAAATATTTCTGTTTCAGCTTTAATCAAGATCATATCAATAAATAAATATGGATTCATGGTTGGCTTAATGAATCTACTCTTATCTCTTAATATACTTACCAAGCCACCTCCATGGTGAATTTAAACAGCAACTGTTTTGAAGGGACCCACACAAACTCAGGTGCCACAAATTTTCCAGTAATAGAAGAGACCTTAGCCCATGATTTCAAAATAGTCATTAAAAATGGACTTTCACTGCAAAAGCCAAAGAGGTAATAAATAGAAAAGTAGAAAACATAAAGTCCATTTTTTGATAGAAAGGAAAAGAGAAAGGATTCCTTTCTTAAAATGAATAGAAGTGCATAGTTGCTTAACTGTTTGCAGTATTAGCTCTCAAAAACCATTAGTGGAGTATTTAATGGGAATACTAGTAGGCTCAAATGAACACAAGTGTAAGAGTATGAAAGGTGACATTTCATTTTCAGTTAATAACATTTCCAGCTACAGGTAAATATTTTATTCACCACTGGGAAGACCATGATTGGAAATACATGTGCTGCCTTGTCTGACATACTTCTATTATGAAATGACTCAACAGTATAGAGCCCAGAGGAGCAAATCAAAAAATGAGAAGCAGTCTCTAGAATTTAGAAGAGTAGAAAAGATAACTGTAACATTTATTCTCGCATGGTCCTCTTTTTTTTGAAACTTAAAAAAAACAAGGTGAAAGTATTCTCTATGTGGATGACAGAGTACAATGACATGCAACACTATGAAAGGTTTCACTTAGGTGTTAAGTACAACTTTCTAATGGTAAGAACAGTTAAGCATTAGTGTGAATTGCTTACGTAGGCTGCAAAATTTCTTTTGCTGATTTTCTTTCTTTTCTTAAAGAAACAAGATGGATATCAGTAGTGCTTAACATTTGATAAAGAGAAGGAATGGGTGAATTTTCAAATTTTTTTTTCTTTATTTTCCACCATGCTGTTTGATAATATGTTGGCAAATATGCTGTTTTCTGTCAGTTAAAGTATTATCTATTAATCATAGCATCATAGCATCATAGAATGGTTTGGGTTGGAAGGAACCTTAAAGATCATCTACTTCAAACCCCCCTGCCTCAGGGAAGAACATTTCCTGCTAGACCAAGTTCCTCAAAACCCTATCCAACCTGGTCTTGAACACATCCAGTGATGGAACATCCACAACTTGCCTGGGCAACCTGTTCCTGTGTTCTGCCACCCTCAACAGAAAAAAAAAAAAGTAAAAGTCTTCCTTATGTCCAATAGGAACCTATAATCTTTCAATTTAAAACCTTTGCTTATTGTCCTGACACTACAGGCTTTGGTAAAATGTCTTTCTCCATCTTTCTTATAAGTTTTAAGAATTAAAAAGCTTCAATAAGGTCTTTCCAGTCTAAACAACCTCAACTCTCTCAGCCTTTCTTCACATCAAACTCAAGCCTGGACAGCCTGTCCAGGAGACAGTTGTCTCCTCCTCTTAGGCTGGCAGAGGCAGAATGTCACTAGTACAGTGCACACAAGACACTCTCCAGGTTCAAAGATGTACACGCTCATTCATGGATCCCTTGAGTATTGACGTGGACTCTCTGCCCAGATCCCAGTCAGATAAGTGTACTGAGCAGCCATTTTACACGTGACATTTTATACCCTGTTCTGCCTATTTCCCACTTTGTTCCTCCCCAGTCACCTTTCCCTAAACACTGTGTGCCTTTATTCACTTGCAGCTGAGACCCCTGCTCACTCCAGTTACAGGCATCACAGGCTGGAGATATTCCTGATCTGACTCCAGCAACTGGCACCAAATCCACTAGCCACACCAGCAGCTGGAACTGAGTGCTTGCAGCACTTACACACAAGGGATAGAGAGTGAGATTACACATAGAGTTAATGAAAGATAGAAGAAGATAGACTGCAGTAGTCTGGCAGAAAGCTCAGCCAGACATGTGTACTGATCATTCATGTTTTACATGACAGCAGCCCCTTTTTCACCCTTTTCTGTCTTTGCCCTACTTTGGTCCTCACAGACCCCCATCCCCTGAACATTATCTCATCAGTTGGCAAGGCCTATTGACTCCCTCCAATACCCTGGACCTTCCTTGTTAGTTACAAAGTTCCAGTTGACCTGTAGTTTCTTGATAACCCCTTGATTAGTGTGACTGATAAGGTTGGTTTCTTGTGTTTCTCTCCATCATGTTTGTCTGTCAGTTTTGTGTCTGTATGTTTTGTTTATGGCTTCCCTCTTTTCCATAGTATCCCATTTGACAATTTCCTCCATCAGTTAATCTTACTGAAAGAATCGTTATCTCATTCCATGTACAATTCAATTAGTGTGACAAAGAAGATTTGGTTCTTGTTAATGTCCATTACTCCTTCCCTTATTCTTGGTCAGTCAGGTTTGTGCCCCTCCATGTTCTTGTTTATGGTTTCCTCCTTTTCTCATTATCTTCTTTTTGCATTTAATCCAGTCTTGGCCACATAACCTTAGAGGAATGTACACTCAACCCTTCCACATACCCTTCCAAGTATCACAGCAACTGGACTACTATTACTAACATTCTTATGTGTTGGTTACACTTTGTTTAAATTAAGAAAAAAAAATCTTGGCTTCATATAAGACAAGCCTTCAGGTATCCCAGTCCCTGAAGGTAAGAGAGAAAGTGTGGAGGAAGGAAGACTCTCACTTGCTCAAGGAGGATTGAGTTAGAGATCATGTAAGCAAGCTGGACACCCACAAATCCGTGGGCCATGTTCCCACGAGTGCTGAGGGAGCTGGCAGATGTTATTACTATGCCACTCTTCATATCTTTGAAAGGTCATGGAGAACAGGAGAGGTGCCTGAGGACTGGAGGAAAGCCAATGTCACTCCAGCCTTCAAAAAGGACAAGAAGTAAGACCCAGGAAATTACAAGCCAGTCAACCTCACCTCCATCCCTGGAATGTTGATGGAACAGCTCTTTCTGGGTGTCATGTCTAAGCATGTGGAGGAAAATAAGGTTATTGGGAGTAGTCAACGTGGATTCACCAAGGGGAAATCATGCCTGACAAATCAGATAGCCTTCTATGATGGCATGACTGGCTGGAAAGATGAGGTTAGAGCAGTGGATGTTATTTACCTCAACTTCAGCAAGGTTTTTTGACACTGTCTTGCATGACATTCCCATAGGGAAGCTTGATAAGTATGAGTTAGGTAAGTGGACAGTGAAGTAGATTGAGAACTGTTTGAATGATAGAGCTCAGAGGGTTGTGATCAGTGGCGCAGAGTCTAGTTGGAGACCTGTAACTAGTGGTGTTCCCCAGGAGGCAGTACTGAGTCCAGTCTTGTTAAATATATAAGACAGTGACCTGGATGAAGGAACAGAGTGTAGCCTTATCAAGTTTGTTGATGATACAGAGCTGTGAGATGTGGCTGCTACATCAGAGGGCTGTGCTGCTGTTCAGCAAGACCTGGTCAGGCTTGAGTGCTGGACAGAGGGGAACCTAATGAAGTTCAACAAGGACAAGTGTAGAGTCCTGCACCTGGTGAGGAATAACACCATGCACTGGTACAGTTTAGGGCTAGACCTGCTGGAAAGAAGCTCCATGGAGAAAGACCTGGGAATGGTGATGGACAAGAAGTAAGACATGATCCAGCAGTGTGCTTCTGTAGCCAAGAAGACCAATAGTATCATGGGGTGCATTCAGAAAAATGTGGCCAGCAAGTTGAGGGAGGTTTTCCTCCCTTTCTACTCTGCCCTAGTGACTCCTTATCTGGAGTATTATCTCCAGTTCTGGGCTCTGCAGTTCAAGAGAAATAGGGAACTACTGAACAGTCCTGTAGAGGGCTACAAAAATAATTAGGGGACAGGAACATCTGTCTTATGAGGAAAGCCTGAGGGCTTTGGGTCTTTTTAGCCAGAAGAAGAGAAGACTGAGTGGGGATCTTCTCAATATTTATAAATAACTTAAGGATGGGTGTCAAGAGTACGGAGCCAGGCTCTTTTCAGTGGTGCCCAGTGACAGAACAAGGGTCAATGGGCACAAATTGGAACACAGGAAGTTCCACCTCAACATGAGGAAAAACTTGTTTACTGTGAGGGTGAAAGAACACTGGAATGGGCTGCCCAGACAGGTTGTGGAGTTGTCTTCTCTGGAGACTTTCAAAACCTGCCTGGATATGATCCTGTGCAACCTGATCTGGGCGAATCTGCTCTGGCAGGGTGTTGGACTAGATGACCCCCAGAGAATCTTTCCTTACCATTCTGTGATTCTGTGCATCAGCACACAATACTGTTAAATTATCTTATCCTCCCAAATAATGTAACCACTACAAATTGTGTATTGGAAATGGGTACCGACTTGTGCTTGTTCCTGAAACACGTCCAGCATTTGTTTGGGAAAGTGCTAGTCAGACTGGGATGAAAGTGCACCAGCAACTGTTCCAGCAAATAATCAGGATGGATAATTTAGTCCAAGTGCTGAGGGACTGGCACTGTTTGTTTCATTAGTAGATGAATCAAGATCAAGGGACCCACTGGAACATGCCAAGACTCACTTCCAGACCACACGGTTGGGTGTCCGTTCCATGTGACACAATGAGCCAGCTCACCTCTGCCTTTTCTCCAGCTGAATTAGAATGACCAATCCTCTATTATAAATATAGGCAGGAGTTCATAATCCTGCCTTAAAAAAATTATTTCTATATATGTACGAATAAAGTTTTATTTAAAAAGTACTTTTAACAAAATGTCTGTGTTTTCAAAAATAAAACACTTCCACTGTTTTATTATATTCATTTATATTTATTATATTTATTTTCAAATAAAGCACTTTCAGTGCTTTCAGAATTTTTAAGTTTATATCCAGATTTTCCAGGTAATTAAAAAATTTATTCTGGTATAGTTCTGTTTCGGTCTAATTGTCACGCAATTGTTCTGAGTACTTTTTTTTAATGCTTTGCTTATTGCTTGAAACAAATGTGATACAATTATTAAGGATGGATGCAGTATTAATTTGTCATGAGATCTTAATGTCCAACATCTTTGTTATCGCCAACATTTGGTAGTCCGGAATCTGTCTGGGTATAGTTCTGGAAAATTCTGGAAAATACTCCTTTCCTTTCCTTTCCTTTCCTTTCCTTTCCTTTCCTTTCCTTTCCTTTCCTTTCCTTTCCTTTCCTTTCCTT
>WUAM01000313.1:776029-791471 GCA_024336885.1 Actenoides hombroni
TTTATTTTTATTTTTTTCTGTACTCAGGAAAGAATTAGAGCAAGCCTTCAGGAAAAAAACCTAAAATTAAAAAAATTGATTGGAAAATATCATAATAATTGATTATTAATTTACTCCCTTTATTGCTGTGGTGCTTACCTAGTGAATCACTTTAGTCACAGAAATGGAAGTAAAAGGGAGAAGAGTCAAAATGAATGTCCAATAACAATACATGTATATCTGTAAGGATTTAAATAGCTCATATTTCTACCTTGGAAACTGAGAGAAAAAATGCTCATTAGAATTGTACTCAGAACTTTTAAGCATTTCACATAACCTTGCAAAATGAATATACTTATATGAAATGTAAAAATAATTCTATTCAAAATGACAGTCTGATCTCCTACTGCTGCTATAACTTTTATAATAGCTGTTTTCATTCTTCATGAGCCAAGTGCTCTAAACTAATCACTTTCTAATACACTTCAGTGTCAAATTATATGGGGTGCTGTGTATCAGTTTAAACAATATTCTAAAGATGTCAGTGAAGTATTTTTGAGTATTGAAGTCTATTAAAAACAAAAATTAAGATCAAACTTCTACAGAGAAGTTTTTCACAGCAGTCTTATTGAAGAGCTTTAACTTAAAACATCTAAATTATATAACACAATATAAGTTTATTTTTGAGTAATTTAGTCAGCATTTCTAACTCTAAGAACCACAATATTGGCTTTTAAGATGCACAGTTTCAATTCATCAAAATTTACAGGTTTTTTTCCTACAAATATTTTTAAGATATATATTTTATTTTATTTTATTTTATTTTATTTTATTTTATTTTATTTTATTTTATTTTATTTTAGTATGGCATATGGCACCATGCAAACATCTGTAATACAGCATTAGAGTTATCTTAGAATCCTTTTTTTTTTTTCATACTGGGAAGCTTTGACATGTTTCTGGGTTTTTTCTTACTTGTTTTAATTACGGTACTATTTATTTCTCCTCTCCCTCTTAATCCAGTTTGGTGCGCATTGCTATTAACACATTACTTTCTTCTTATCCTTTTCTAGCAATATTCCTTAATCTTGTTCTTTTTCTAAAACTTTTTTTTTTTTTTTTTTTTTCTGATATGAGAAGTGAAATGTAATGGACGCAATTCAACTTAGAAGGCGTAAATTTCAGTCTTAGTACTGCCATTGATCTTTCAGGGAATATGAAATAGATTCTCTGTGAAGGTTTCTTTTTCCAGGCTTTGGTTATCTTGAATGGAAATTCACAGTATATCTGTTGTCTCAGTTTTCTATTTTGTATAAAGAAAAAAAAAAATTGCTCTGTCACCACCGTGATACAAAGTATGTTCTTTTGAATTAGTCTCTCTTGTCACTTCTTTGGACCCTCACCCCACCTCTCTTTAAATTGATAAAAGCCCCTTAAGATTACAATTTTCTTTCTTAACCTTCAAATTATTTTATCCATGACATTTTCTTTTCTTGCCTTTATCAGTCGCTGTTTCTTTAGTTATTAATATATTCTGATTTGCAGCTTTTTGTTGTCTGAGTTCTCACTTGAGTGCCCATACCCAAATTCCTCTTTCTTATTGTCAACAACAGGACTGCAAATCTTGACTGATGCATCTGCATGAAGACAAACGTTAGTTAGTGAGAAAGCGTAAGTGAGGATCTGTCACTAAGTATGAAACTTTGGACGCACATGACCACAGTGTTAAAGATAGTAATATTTTCTGTAGCTTTTATGGACTAAGACCACCTAAAAAGATATAAATGTTCTCTTTTAGCTCTCCTAAATGTTCTCAGGGTGTCTTACCTGGACCAGAAAGGAGGAACTCTTCATACAACTACATTTTTGTGACTTCACATAAAAGAACAGTCTAAATGAATTTACTTTTAAAAATTTCATGGGAATTAAAAAAAACAGATGCATTAATAGTGTGTCTAATAATTAATGCTAAGTAAACTAGTTGGAGGCAAAATACTGGATGTGGTCTGCCACCCACAGTCTTTTAACATCAAGAAATTAGATAATTACCTTATTATCTTAAGAATGTGAGTTTATTGACAAAATTCATATAACTTCTATTGTGTTATTAACAGTGATTTTCCTTAGCCATTTTATGTTCATAATTCTACTTTTTCTGACTTAAACCAGAAATGTTGGGAATTGAAGTCTTGCCTACTGGCCCTAGAGAAGATAATGATCAGCTATTCTTAAAATAATTTCAATGCTTAGGGTTTTTTTTAAGGAAAATTGTTTAATTATCTTTCAAAATTTAAAACCAGTTGGAAAGCCTTCTGCCTAAAACAAGACATTGTCCTTTAGCTACAAGCTCCTGTCTTCTGTACTGGATCCAGCTATAAATGTAAATTTACTTTGCTCTTACTTAGATAAGCCACATTGTAGCTTAAAATCAAGTGCAATCTTTGCAGAGTTCTATCACTAAGCTGTTTAGCATTTTATGCATTAGCAGGATATTCAAAATATAAAAATCAATTTGCTAAAATAGACAATACATATAATAAGAGATAAAAAGATAATTCAAACAACAGAACAATATTTTTTTGCTATATAAGGATATATGATCCATAGAATGTAAAGTTTTATAAGAAAACTAAGATTTAATTTAAAAATTATCTATTATTCACTTTCTTCATTATGAACCATTCAATTGTAAAATTTTGTAATATTTAATGATTTTTTTTAAACAAATTCTGTCTTGATGTCCTTTTCTTTAGAGACTTCTGTTTAGACATATGGTGTAAAGTGAGTGTTAATTTTTTTGTCATTTTTAGTTTAAAAGATCTGTATATTCTACACACAAAGGGGTGTGTACACTACCTCAAGGGATAGGAGAAGGAAATAAACCTTTTAAAGATTGAGCATACCCCTAATTATGTAGTAAGGAAAATTCCTACTGGTGGCTTTTGCAGTGTGTGTAAAAACTCACTACTAGAAATACTCTTTCTATCCACAGTGAATTCCCTGTGAGTTTGAATAATTTATTTCCCAGGACACCCTCTTGACTTCAGTATTTCTAGCAGTGTTTTCCCAAGATGTAAGTCTGAATCTCAAAATTGTTCTTCCATGTTAAATTCTATTATTTTACTAGAGTAACTGTCAATGAAGATGATTTCTTCATGACAAGTAGATCA
This sequence comes from Actenoides hombroni, assembly GCA_024336885.1. Taxonomy (NCBI): domain Eukaryota; kingdom Metazoa; phylum Chordata; class Aves; order Coraciiformes; family Alcedinidae; genus Actenoides; species Actenoides hombroni. The sequence continues at coordinate 779,179 of WUAM01000313.1, forward strand.
GAGCTGATCAGTATGAAACAACGTAGTATCCCACTGAAAAACAATCAATATATTGTGGAAAACATGCAGTGTTTGTCTACCTTAATAAGGTAGTTATCCTATGTCATAGTTCAAACTTATTTTAGATGGAGGTACAATGACATTTGTTCAACAGATTTAAGCCACATATTTAATTGTTATTATATTGAGTTAATCTATGGAAGAAAGGAGCACATTTTCTAAAACTAAATCTCATTAATAGATCTGAATGCAAACCGTTCCTCTAAGGAAGAAGCTGTCAGAGCTCCTAATTTACATCTTCTGTTACAAGTTCTGAATGGTACAAAGTTAATTTTTCTGTAAGTACAGGCTTTGATTATATCTGTGGGATTCCCACAGAAAACAAAATCAGAATTGAAAGAAAAAGCTAAAGAAAAAAAAAAAATTAAAAAAAAAGATTAAAAAAAAAAAAGATTAAGAAAAAAAGATAAAAAAAAAAGATAAAAAGTCACCAACCGTCGTATTGTTAAAGGGACCATGTAGAACTAGATAGGATATAGGATAATATTACTGAGATATTAAATAAAAAGGTTGCATTACTTCAACATCAGTGTGTTGGAGTGACTACTTTTGAATGGTCTCTCCTTTTCTGATTTAAACACTTCAAAAGAAGTTGAATAGCCTTTTGGGTATTCAAGGAGAACTATTTCAAGAATGCCGATACCAAAAAAACTTGAGAAGAGAAAAGTAATTCATTACACTATCAGGAAGTGTGCCTTATTGTGAGCACTTCAAGGTCTGTGTAAATCTAGTTCATGCTGAGAAAAATTAAATGGCTGAATAAATCACAGACTGTAAGTATCTACATGAGGAACAAACATAGCAAAAAAAGCAAGGAATGATAATGGAATCTATAAAGACTGGAAAATCAAACAGACTTTTTAAGAATGAGACTAACTAGCTATCAAGGATATTTGCAGTGACTTTAAATTATTTCCTAATTTTTCTTAATTTTACAATAAAATTGTTCTTCTCAATTATGTGCTTCTGTATAAGGAGTTACTATATATACAGCAGGAAACTCCTGTATTTTCAGAAAGTCGGATTCAAGAATTAGGGTTTATTAGTCATACAGCTGACAAGATCTCATTTTCCTTCAACCACTGATAAAGTACCAGAATGTATATATCCTTTCAGGAATGCTGTGGCTATAGACAACTAAATTTGTTCAGCTAACTAATTGTCTATGGTCTCTTGTCTCTCTCGACTACTGGAAAATAAATTTCCTGGATAAAGATATCTGGTGCCATTTTATGAGCCTAAATATTATCCTGACCTCCATCTGCTACTCCAGAAGAACACAAATCTCCCACAGGTCCTTTGTAAAGTCTGCCAGCCTTGTCCTGGTGCTACAGAAAGCCTTAAGCATTAAAAATGGCCATCAATATTTAGACAGATAAATTGAGACTATTGACTAAAAAAAGATTTTGCACAATGAGCTCTTAAGCAAAAGAGAATATATAAACTCATACATTAGGACTCCACAGTCTTACTGTATTGCTTTTCCTAACTACTATTCTCCTCTGGGTTTTATTTAGTTTGACTTTAAAGGTAATCAGAAGTTGCTATGTGAAGATACGTATTAAGTTATACAATATTTGCCAATCTAAATCCCTAGTAAGATTCAATAGCATAAGTATTCAAGAAATAAATGAATTTTATGTAAATCACAACATAATACTTTGTTATAAGTAGAATCTAGATCTTCCTTTTTTTTTCACATTAATAGTTTAATTTCATTAAGGGTCTTTTGAATATAATAATAATTGGTTTTGACAAATATAAATTATAGATATTTGGGATTATTTTTTTTCCTTCACTAATTTTCAACTGCATGGACACCTGTGGCTCAGGCTCCATGATTATGAAAACCAACAAGGAACGTATGCTGATCTGCGCACTGAAAGCAAGCTCTACAAATAAGATTTATTGCACAGGTGAGAATGACTAATTATCAGATTTATTGTGAGTCCAGTCTTCTACACAATGTTGAATTCATTATGCTTACCAGCACATTGTACTCAGGACCTCTTAATTGGTAAAGATATCAGTGGGACATTATTGCATACTATATTCCTCTTTCGTGATTGGAAGAAACTAGGGGAAATGTCTTGGCCTTAATAAGAGATTTTTCTTCACTTCAGTGACCATAAATATTGTAGTCTTATTTTCTTTTATGTTTAGCATCTTCATAACTTTCAATTTAAATCTCTCACCAAATGCTTAAGACAAAACACACATCTAAAAAAGCAGAAAGTCTATGGTTTTACAAAAACATAACCTTAAAATAAACCACTGAACATTATGGTTATATATTGTAAAACTTGCCCTTTGGGTTACACCTATATATGGGTGTTTCATGGTTAGAAGTTTTTGAGGCTCTTTCCCCTTAGATCAAGTATCTCAAATCATAGAAAAATTCAACAGAATGTAAGTCCCTGTTACTATATTTTTTAGAAATCATGGACATAAAAATGCATTTGTCAGTATTAAATGTGTGCACAGACAAGGGGAACAGGAAGTGTACAAAGAGTGAATGTACTCTTGCCCAGTGAATACTTAAAAAATTATTTTGCTCAAAGGACAAGACCTATTCTGTGTGTTTGGGATTAACTTTTAAAGTGTCTCATCATTCTCCTCAACGTAAACAGCATTTTGTCTTTGAGTTTCCAATTTCAGCACAAAGATATTTGTGTCAATAGGCTGTTCAGAAAGACATAGAATTACTTTTTAAACAGAAAGGTAGAAGTGATATGTAGCCTATTAGTTCATGCTTTAAAAGAACAAACAAAATCAAGGAAAATATATTTTAATAGAAAATAGATTTTATTACTCTGAAAATGTATATTTGGGAAAAGAGATTTCTTGTGTGCAGTTGGCAGTGGAAAAGGTAAACAGTAGAAAAAAAAACTGTGCTACACCCAAAAAATTCCTACACTTGTTCTGGAGAAAACAGAAAATTGTGAGAGCCAAGAAGGTGATGTTCTGACTTCTTTCTTCAGTCCACAATGTTCTCTCTCATAGGGGATATGTACTGAAATGCTCCCTATTGGGTAGCTATCTTAACAACCTTTTTGTCACATGTCACAGAGTAACAACTGTGAATGCTTTAACTTATGCATATATGTAAAGTTTCATTAAGATCCTTATTTCACCTAAAATCTGTCATCTGTTATAATCATCATTCTTCTGTACAGCTACAAAATTTTAACAGTCTTCAGCCATCACATCAATCATCTTAGTCAATTTATGGTTTTTTTTCATGCCCTTGTTGTTATAAACTGGTAGGATAAGCTTCCAAACACTAACCTTTTAGAATGTTATCAAACACTGAGCATCAAAGCAATGATCCTTCAGGCTTGTCTATTCTTGTCCAGGCATCTGGTACATACATCAGAGAAGAGAGTGCCTGAAGATATTTTCTGTCACTTGTTAAAATACAGTGAATGGCTGAGAGGTCAGCCATTGAAATATTGCAGACAACCTCAAGGCAAATCTTCACCTGTGTGCTACTATTTCTACAGAATAGAAGATTAGAATTAAACACCATCTGCTAAGACAAAGCATGTATGTGATGCTCAAAGCTTATAAGCAAAAATAGCTTAACATCATTGTATAGAATCCTGTAAATATCTTGCAGGTGGAGTGATGGGAAATGGGAGTGTCCCCTAAAAACAAGAAACAGTTTATTACTGTTCTTTTCAGCTCTATGATGCCTTTAAAGTCTTAGCCAACAGCTTTCTTTTTCTGGTCTCTTTCCATTCCTATCAGTTCTAGGATGCCTTCAAAGGCTTAGCCAACAGTATTCATTCCTCACTGTCTTTCCCTTCTGCATCCAGATTATCAAATTTCATGAAAGTGTCACAGATACTCATACTGTAATAGCAAGGCAACTTTAGAAGTGGTTGCAAGATACTTCAAAAGTTATACAGAAGAATAAGGAGATTGGTGGGGCTTTTTCCCTTTTCTTTTGCATTACCTGTGCATGGTCCCGTTTTGTGTTCATACTTGAGATTTCAATTCTTGATGTCATGTTATTTGAATAAAAAAGTAGTTTTCTTCCAAAACCAAAATCATTTTATTCTTGCGTTGTCTTCCCATTGTCTTTGGTTTGTCCTTTCCAATGGATTTTTTTTCTTCTGTAGTCTTTTTGTTTCTTATTCTATCCATAGATGGCAGCTGTGGTATTTCTTAGGTCATAAATGTCAATGGGCATACACATTTTGATATTAAAACTTGTATTGTCTAGTATTAATACAACATTCTGGAATGGTTGTTTCATTGACAGATAGACCACGGTATTTTATATTCTATGATTCTATGATTGGGCTTCTGCTGATTTCACTGTGAAGAATTCTCTGTAAATTCAAGCATATTGTTAATGGTAGAGGAATAGTTATTGTAAAGCTTTTAAAAGTTTGAAGAATCGGTAAGACACTGAAGAGGCATGTTGTTTTTTTTGCATTTACTGATTTCTGTTTGGTTAATGCGCTGTTTCAGTCACAGAATCACAGAATCATTAAGGTTGGAAAAAACCTCTAAGATCATCAAGTCCAACTGTCTACCCAACATTAACATAACCAATAAACTACGTCCTGATGTGCCATGTCTACATGTTTTTTGAACACTTCCAGGGATGGTGACTCCACCATCTTCCTGAGCAGTCTGTTCCAATATCTCACCACTCTTTCGGTACAGAAATTTTTCCTAATGTCTAATCTAAACCTCCCCTGGTGCAAATTAAGACCATTTCTTCTTGTCCTACCACTAGTTACCTGGGAGAAGAAACCAACACCCACCTCACCACAACCTCCTTTCAGGTAGTTGTAGAGAGCAATAAGATCTCACATCAGCCTCCTTTTCTCCAGACTAAGCAACACCAGTTCCCTCATCTGCTCCTCATAATAGACATTCTCCAGACCCCTCACCAGCTTTGTTGCCCTTCTCTGGACCTGCTCCAGCACCTGAATGTCTTTCTTATACTGCAACACCCAAAACTGAACACAATACCCAATCTGTGGTCTCACCAGTGCCAAGTGCATGGGCACAATCCTGCTGGCCCCACAGTTTCTGATACAGACCAGGATGCCATTGGCCTTCTTGGCCTCCTGAGCACACTGCGGGCTCATGTTCAGCTGGCTGTCCACCAACACCCCTAGATCCTTTTTCACCAGGCAGCTTTCCAGACACTCTCCCCCAAGTGTTGCCTGGAGTTGTTTTGACTAGAGTGCAGGACCCAGCATTTTGCCTCATTAAGCAGTCATTTCAGATTTAATTTTCTCCTGATTTAAGGCTGTCATCCTTGTAGATAAGTTGGTACTGCTGTGTCTTTTTTCTCAACATTTCTTGAGCTCTGTCACTGTTGATTCTGATTTCTCATCATTACTTTCATTTCAGCCAGAAGGATGAAAATATAATCTCATATAAGCTGCCAAAACTGCTTTTTCTTTAATGGAGATGGTGCCAACTAACAAAAAGATGAGGAATCATTTCCCCTCTAGGAGAGAAAACTTCTTACTCTTTATCTGCATTCATCAGTGGGACTCCTAAGGTCACTTTTGTGTCTGTGTCAAGGCTGATGAATAACTGTTTCAGCCCCTGACTCACAGGAAGCAGTTTTGTCTGGTTCCACCCTCCCCCACCCACTCATTCTAGGTGTTCCTCATCTCAGTTTAGCCTCTTTTCCTTAAGTTAAGTACAAACTCCTTATCTTAACTTATATGTCTGCTTGATAATGAAAAGATTAGTCAAAATGTGCATGTGAGAAGAAACATTTAGTACATTTGCTAACATCACCAATCTTTAAGGAATCTGTGAGATTCTTGTTCACAACAGGCCCCCAGCACTCCCCTCAAAGCTCAGCCAACTCTTGCATATTGCTGCCTGAGCTATCTGTGTTGTCTGGACATCTCTCACAGGGCTATTTGTCAGCTTCTTGTTACTTATAATGTCCAGCCATTTCTAATATCACAACTAGCAGATTCCCATGGTCTGTTCTGTTACTTAAAATTTCTGTCAAGCTGTAGTCATCTTCTTTTGCATCATAACAAAGAGAAAAGCTTCATATTATAAGATTGGCTTTTATTTAGTAAAACAAACAAACAAACAAAAAAACCACAAAAAAACCCCATCAAAATACAATTTAAAAAAAAAAAAAAAGCCTAGAAAAACAATCAGTTTGAAATTTCATATTTATGCCTTTAAACTTTAAAATACAGTATATGTTACATAAGATAATAGGTGAAACACACTTTTTAGAACAGTGGGTACTTCACCTCTATTTCTACGTCCTATATTCAGTTCTATAGCATCACATTTATTGAATAAGAGTCCTTTGGGAACTTATCTATATTATTTACTTACTGTCTGAAAAGTTGCCTTACTTGTTGATAACAATAGAACAGAAGAAAATCCTCTACTTTCACTGCAGCCCCTATAGCCCGTGAAAAGAGGAATATTTATCACAAAGAAGGGGAAAGGAGAGTTCTGACTTCATTCACCAAATTTGCTTGTTTGGCAGCTAAGTCCAGTATATGAAAGACTTTACTGCTTCTTTGAAAAATGAGCTCTCTAGAGAAATGGAAATAAAAGATTAAAGATAATATAAGAATATTGTAAGATACAAGAAATGTAAGATAATAAAGATAAAATTAAAAAAAAATAATTGAGGAAAATCAAGAAACAGAGATATAAATGAAGAAGAGAGAAGAAAAATATGCAGAAAGGAATAGCCAGAGAAGAACAAGATTAATACATAGGAAATAAGGAAATTATGAAAGAGCAGAGTATTAATTTCTTAATGTCAGTATATGAATTACTTCAGTGACAAACTGATTAATTAGAAAAGTGCCCTGTTAAGAAATTTGAATATGAGACATAAAGAATTAATACTCTTCACAGAGTAGAAAGTTTTCTAAGAAAAAAATAAGAAAAAAAAAAGGAGAAATTAAAAAAAAGAATATAATGAAAACTTGTCTGAAATAGCCTCAGAATGTAAAAGCTAAATTAAATACATAAAGACACATATATGTATAATGTTTAACAATAAAAGCAACTACAAATAAGCATATGTGATAGATTTACAGAAACTGACAAATTAATGAAAAGAAAAAATAGAAAAAAGTAAGCATTAATTACTCAAAACTTTTTTTATTATTTTAAATATTTAGAAGTATGGTAAAATTGGCTGCTATCCACCTAGATTTTCATTAACATTGTTTCATATGTCCACCCCAAGGTATAGCATTTTAAAATACACCCTGGCCAAAAACCATAATAGCAAACTGTTTTAACTAAACTGGGAAGTCATTTTTAGAGCTGGTTAGGAAAAACTTCAACCACAAAGCAAATTTTACTGGGAAATCAACCCCATCAAAATAAGATGTTTTAAACAAGGTTATTGGTTTTTTATTTCCTGAAATCTCAATTATTTTTATTTTTTTTACTACATTTGCTTTAACAAGTAGCAAACATGTTGCTTACATTCTGTTCTTATTATTTTGCCACATATTTTAATTGCATTGCTTGGAATTATTATTAACTTAATTTCAGATAAGCATGCACAAACTGACAAAACTATTGTATTTTTTTCTGTTCCCAAATTAGTGCAGGAAATATCAAAATCCTGACATTTAGAGATCATATAAAAAATGTTTACCAAACATCTCTACTGGGTGTCATCCTTCTTTCTCAAAGTAACATTTTTCCTAGGATTTTTTACAAGAACTGAACCTTGAGAGTGGCAAAATATATCAATTAGAATGATAATTCTAGTTGTTCAAGTGGTTGTAGCTGGATTTCTTTATGGATATCTGTTCTGGAAATGCTGACATCCAATAAAATTATCTACACTAGCCTGTTTGGCACAATTCTCTCACCTTGAGCTGCTCTAAAAAAGCTTGTGTAACATCAATAACATTTAGAATAAACCTCTGGGATGTAATTATTAGTACCCAACTTTAAGATTTTAAAAGTCATATCTCTATTTTAAGATAGAAATGTTGATTTTCTTCCTTCTTAAGGGGAATTCCTCTTAACAGAAATTCCAAGGGGGCTTGGACTAGATCTTTTGAGGTGCCTTCCAACACTTACTGTTCTGTGATTCTGTGAATTCTTCCTAAACACAGTTAATCCTGTCCTGAGACACTGTGTGCAAGTAACATAAATCAGATCCTTAACTTCTGAAGGCTATCAGGTTACATCAATCACAGAATCACAAAATGTTAGGGGTTGGAAGGGACCTCGACAGATCATGTAGTCCACCCCCCCTGCTAGAGCAGAATCACCTAGATCAGGTCACACAGGAACGCATCCAAGCGGGTTTTGAATGTCTCCAGAGAAGGAGACTCCACAACCTCTCTGGTCAGTCTGTTCCAGTGCTCTGTCACCCTCATGAAAAAGTTGTTCCTTATGTTTACCCGAAACCTCCTATGCTCCAGATTGTACCTATTACCCTTTGTCTTGTCACCGGATGTCAAGACATGAAAGTCTATTACAAATTTTCACTGAGTTTTTGCCTAATCCTTGTTCAGTGAGGAATTCATCCATCTTGTTTTCACAGAATCACATAATGTCTTTGCTTGGAAGAGACCTTCAAGATCAACTAGTCCAACCTTCAACCCAACACTGCAAATCCCTTTCAAAATATTTCAGAAGACTTTGTTTTGAAAAGTTATCTGCCTGTTTCAAAAAAACAAACAAACAAACAAACAAACAAAACAACAAAAAAAGAAGAGTGGTGTATTACAGAAATATTTGACTAATGCCAAAGAGCTTTTAACATGAAGTAGTATGAGGCCAAGGCTTGCATCCTCACCTGAATCACGGTAGTCCATCTCTCTGAAAACCTCCAGTATATTAAAACTGTAGATGGATCAAGATCAAGATCAAGATCAAGATCAAGATCAAGATCAAGATCAAGATCAAGATCAAGATCAAGATCAAGATTTTTTTAAATGTACATGCACCAAGAAATGTTTATTATTCTTTTTCCTCAACTGTGGCTTGCCTTTCCGATCATGTTTTTATTCTTATTATTCAGTTTAATACATCTAAGAGCAAATAGTTGGTTGAAAATACAAAATCCTTCTTATTCTAAAAGTACAGAGGATATCAGTTCCATTTGGTGCACAATTGTTTGAAGTCTCAAATGACAACTATTCACAGAGCTAAAGATAATTATCCAAATTCGTCACCACTTCTACCAAGTATGTGCCAGCAGTTCACAGGTGCTTACCAAAAGAGCAGGTCAAAATGGAATTGTGTGTGATTTCACTATGACTTTCACTAAAAGGTTCTTGACAAGTGCACCTGTACATCTGTTAGAGTGACAGTATGTTACGTGACACACACTGCATAATTTTTTGTCATATCTCATGCTTCCTGTGGTTATGTCTAGGCAGAGGAAAACTACATTTGTTATTTTAAAGTCTGCCCTTTTATAAGCAGAATCCTAAGTATATTTGGTTGGTCAGTCACTTAGGTGGAAGCAGTTTTACAGTTTGACAGCTAAAGGCAAATTGTCAACAACAAATACTTTCAGGGAAATCTATTGAAAATGCTACTCTCTCTTGCCAGAGCATTGAACAGAACTCCACAGGAGCTGTGAAAGGAGCTGGCTTCCTGCCATCAGCTAAAATTCTTGAACCACAGGGGCTAGAGCAAGATCAAAACAATAGGATTTTGCTATAGCTTGACAGGTCCATACAAGTTCTGCCCAGTATGCTCTGCAGGAGACAGGATAGGTTATATAGTATAGTAACCTATTTAACATAACCTACTGTAATGCTTAAAATATGAACGGGGAGACCTGCCACATCTCAATGACAACAGACAAATTAATGACAAGCTGACACAGTGTTTAAACTATCTAAAGTGGTTAAAGCATACCTTTTCTGGCAAAACGATTATTGATTGATAAAAAAGCTGATCCATATATAGTGGTCATGGATTTAACTTGAAGGCAGATGTTGTATTAATCCTTTATTTGCTTCTCTGAGTATCATGGGTTCCAAATTAAGTGATCTAGAAAGAGCAGAAACAGAATATTTACTCATAGGGGATTTTATATTTGTTTGTTTGTTTGTGTTTAGAGGGGTAGATATGTTTGCACATCTAGATATGCTTATCTCTAAAATAAAAGCAGTGAAAGACTTTGTTCTCAGATTGTACGGTTCACTGCCATATTTGGAGAAGGAAGTAGATTTATGTCAGCTTAGTAGCCAAAGTAGAGGCTCGTTGCACTCAGGAAGCAGGACAGACTACAAATTAAGCAAACCATAAATAGTATTTACTCACCTTGAACCCAGAAATAAACACACTAAAATAGGATGTCCAGCAGCAGTGCACTGACATTGTGTAGCATAGTTAAACCTAAATATTTAAGTAACACATAATGGCAAAGAAGTAAACCAAACCTTGTTCAAAAGGATAAACAGAAAACATGTGCAAGCATAAAAATCTTCAAGATAAAACCAAAGAAATAGGAAAGATGTCTTTAAAATTCTGAACCAATCTTAGTCCCCAAAATAAAGTGAGCTATGTTAGGAGAGGATAAGATCCCTTTCTTTTTAAAAAAAAAACCAAAACAAAACCACCACCAAAAAAACAGTCATGAGAAGAATGATGAGGAAGAGTTTGGTTACTTCAGTTGTTTTTTCTCACCAAAAACCTCTCACATTTGTCCAATTTGCATTTGATGACTAAGAATATGGCATGGTCCATAGCCATCAGCAGTAACTATGAAGTATCCACTCTGTCTTAGTGTGTACTCTCAGCTGATGTAGGATATGATCATCAAAGAATAACTGCTTCAAAGAGCTAGCAATAACAATTGATACTGAGTGATGTCCATTGTCAATTTTAGTTCAGCAGTGTTGTTTTGAAGTTGGAAACTGAATTATCAGTCATATAAACATTCCTGTTGCAGTGAACTCTAATTCCCTAACTGATATATACTCGTATTTGGTTGCAACCTGTGTCTTCATTTTTAAGAGATAAACATAAATATTTCAAATTACTGCCCTTGCTGTTTTTTATATCCAATGAAGAAAAACAGGAATCCTTAGGGGGAATTTAGTCTGATCTTAGTTACCTACCTAGCTCCAAAGATAAATTGTGCTATCGAGTGTGTATCTCACTCCACTGAATATAAAAGGCAGACCAAAAAAATTATATCTCCAATTTTTTAATTTTTTTGCCACTCTACCTTCCAACACAAGTAGTAAATAGAGTACATAAGAGAACAGAATCTTCTGAGTTTCATTTCACTTCTGGGCAGCTTTGGGGAAAGATCACCTTCCACAGAGACGGTCACTTTTAGCTTATTTTAAAGTCTTTCAGTTGTAGAATCAGATAGACCAACTGATGTCCAGCAATGGGCAGAAAAAGTAGGACAGAATTTTTGCCTGGAGTGAATCCAACTTTCTTTCCTGCTGGATGCTGGAAGCTCACTACACCTGGCATGTGCTCTGCAAATGAATTTCCTCCCTGCTTCCAGTCCTTTTGACCTGATAATTATGCTTGAAACCAAATCATCTAGAATGCATCACTAGGAGCCCTAGGACAAAAGTGATGAATTGATAACTAAGACATACTGTTACGGGAGCAGGAAGGTAGCAATGTGAAAACAAGCTTGGTATATAAATGACTTCCAAGAAGTTGAGTGAAAACTCTGTTTAAGGAGTTTCAGAAATTAATTTTTGAGATGGTAAATGGAGGGAAGAAAAGTTATGCCAATTATGAAGGAGACTAGCAGAAACGGGGAAGATGAAGGAAAAGTGCTGAAAAGAGAGATTTTGATATAGAAAAACTTAAACAAAATAACCTTCCTGAAATACTTTTTTTTCTAAAATGTACTTCCTCATATATTGTTATGGTTTGTCTTTCCTTTGAAATGCAAATGATTTTGCAAATTTGCAGTTATACTTTCATTAGCTCTACTTGAAAAGTTTAAAAAAAAGTGTTTCAACTTCAGTTATAATTTATGCTTTCACTACAACCTTTCCAAATCTTTTCTTCTATATATAGCTGACACAATGGATTAATGAAAACTATTACCAAAAATTGACGTGGCATCTGTCCAAGCATTCAGTTATTCCAGATGATATGCTTAAATAAAAGTAAAATCCTTTTCAGGAAACAAACAGAAACAATAAAGAAACAAGAAAGCAAACAAATCTGTTGGGGAATGGCTAGAAAACAAGGGTCATGTATCTTTAAGGGAAATGCTTGCTGAAGCAAAGTGTCAGGCTCGG
>WUAM01000314.1:2337-13476 GCA_024336885.1 Actenoides hombroni
TACTAATGTATTTCTTTAACATTTTTAAAGAAAGGAATATTTTTTTATCCATATTTTCAGTATTAATAAAATTCCATTCTAGAACTGTTAAAATTATTAGAATAATACAATTTATTGCTAAATCAAGAAATTCCAAAACTAATACAATCTAAATATGATTAAGACTGCTAATTTTTTTGATTTATTGTAATGGTATGTGAATGACTTCATATGCCATGGAAAAGAACAGATTTTTCAGTATACTTGCAAGGTAATACTTTACTATTTTCCAGTGCCTGTATCATTACAGTAGTATGACAAAATATCAAATCAATTGATATGTTTCCAGCTGGTAAGTATGTAAAGTATCCCTACTCATGTGACTTTACTCTCCATAGACTAAAGACTGTTTTGGTTTTTTTTATTATTTTTGAAGTGTCTGAATTCATGTTTCATTACATGTTATATACTTTAGGAAATATCTTCTAATTCCTAAGGATGTTTCTCTGTTTATAAAAACAATATGCCAAGGAGTATTCTACGACCATGACACCAGGTGGTATGTCAAAGTTTGTGTCCATATGCCTATAGTGCTGACCTTTGGAATATGCTACTTCTGGTGTGCTGTATAACCTGAGCTTTGTCTTCTCCCACCCATGTTTTATGGATTTTATGGATATGAACTGTATGTTATTATATGGATGATATCTGAAATATTCATAAATATGTAAAAACATAAATTTTAATTCCACAGATTTTTCATTAACAAATAGCATACAAAATAATACTTTATCTGGATAAATATCAGGAAAAAAAATAACTTTTCTGACTTATAAATAGCAAAAATACATGTTTGATTTGCCTTAAGACCCAGAATTGGACTTGGAATAAAAGTAGAAATGCTGGAGAAAGGATAGGTTCATGTAACTTTCCCTCAAACATATATTGTTATTGACCTGGTGAACCCAGTCTCTCTCCGGCTGCTGGACCTGTTGAAGACAAAGGTGGGGTTTGAACACCCTTTTGGGGTGTGTAGATTGCACTCATTGTTCTCTCCAGCAGAAGAGGAAAACAATGACTTCATCTTTCACTTCAATAACTGCAGCTCTGCTCACTGACTAAGGTTTATAATCTCAGAATTATATTTATATTTGAAATGCCTTTTCTTCTTGCTGTATTTAGTTGAATCGACCATTAAATTAAACAAATGAGAAAAAAGCCCAGTGCCAGAACAAATGAGAAGGCATGTGGGAAGAGCACAAAGGCTCCCACCTGAACTTACACTGAATTTACTAATGCCTGTTTTGGAATAGCAGAACAACAGAATGAAATGTTCAAAGCTTGATTTTCAGAGAGAGAAATCACTAGCAGTTCCTACTAACTTAAGGTGAAATTGGGTATTAGGGGAATTAGGCTCTGTGAACATCTTTTAATATTTCTATTTGTGAGAATCACAAATTCTCATTTGCAAAATAAATTCCATGCAAATAGACCCCAAGATCTTTTCCAAACTTTAGTAGCTATTCTACATATGCAACATATATAATAATTCACGCAACCTGACACCTTCAAAGATGTGTACAGAAATTAAAACATTCACTTAAGACTGGAAAATGTTTCTGTGTCATCTTAGTAGGGAAAGTTTATTAAACAATTTGACCAAAGTTCAGCACTACCATTTGCTTACTAGTACTTAAATATAACTCCTCACTGAACAAATGAATTGTAAAAGGAGACAGAGCTGCCTTTCTGTTTCAGTCAAAGAGATCAGACAGTTAGGATAGAGTGCCTTGTTAAAAAGCCTGGCTTCATACATACCAGGTTAAAAACCCTTTTTGATGTGACTTGTCTAGAGACACAGACAAGATCTGAGCAGTATGGGACAGAGTGCCTTCTTAGCATGTTTGCTGATGACACGGAACTGGGAGGATTGGCTGATTCACCTGAAGGCTGTGTGGCCATTCAGCAAGATTTGGACAGACTGGACAGCTGGGCAAAGAGGAAACTAATGAGGTTCAACAAGAGCAAGTGCAGAGTCCTGCACCTGGGAAGGAATAATAAAATGCACCAGTACAGGTTAGGAGGTGATCTGCTAGAGAATAGCTCCATGGAAAAGGACCTTGGAGTCCTGATAGACAAGTTACTCATGGGACAACAATGTGCCTTTGTGGCCAAGAAGGCCAATGGTATCCTGGGGTGCATTAAGAAGGGTGTGTCCAGCAGATCAAAGGAGGTTCTCCTCCCCCTCTACTCTGCCCTAGTGAGACCTCACCTGGAGTACTGTGTTCAGTTCTGGTCTCCCCAGTTCAAGAGGGACAGAGATCTACTTGAGAAAGTCGAACGGAGGCTATGAGGATGATTAAGGGTCTGGAACACCTGTCTTACAAGGAAAGGCTGAAAGACCTGGGGCTTTTTAGTCTGGAGAGGAGAAGACTGAGAGGAGATCTAATTAATGTCTATAAATACATAAGGGCTGGGTATCAAGAAGGCAGGGACAATGTCTTTTCACTTGTGCATTGTGATAGGATGAGGGGCAATGGATTCAAGCTAGAGTACAGATAGAAAGAAACGGTGTAAATTGGCCTTGGACCAGGACACTAGGGTTCACATCTGTACTGTCGCAGTAACTATATCACTAGTCAGATAAGACAATAATTCTATGTCTTGTCTTGAATAGCCTCAAACACCTGGCATGAGCACTGCTCCATTAGTAGCACAGTGGGAATGCAACTATCTGCTGAATTTCTACTTGAGTGTTCCCTAAAGGGCTCTCATCTGAGCACTGAGTCAGCCTGATGCCACATAATCTTTTGAGATCTGAACTCACAGCTTGAGGTGACAAAGGTACAAGCTTAATAGTCACGGTTAGGATGTTCTTTCCATTTTAAGTGCTTAATTTCTGATGCTTATAACTTTCCAAGCCATTAACTCCTGGAAGGAAATTTCTCAGACTTGTGCTCAATTCAGAAGTGTTGTGCTTTAAAAGTTTGATAAAAATCTATTTTGTTGTTACTGAGGTATCTGAACATAGGGCTAAAAGGAAGTGAGGAAACACTTACTATTACATAGGCTATGTATTCCAGACTTTTGTTTTTCCTGGAAATTATCAGTGTAATTAATTTGCATGCTGACACAGTTCATGCTGACACAGTTCTCTATCAGGCAATATTCACATATACATATTCACCCCCCCCCCCCTTTTTTTTTGGTTTATTATAAGAGGCATATTTCTTTGTTGTTTCATATTCCTTTTGTGTTTATTTATAGGGCTCAATGAAAAGAGCAGAGAATATCTGTTTTAGAGATGAAAAGTAGGCTTAGAAGCCACAAAAATACCCTGAAAAAAAAAAGAGGACTGGGAAGAAATTTTAGTCCTTCCTTTAGAGAAATTATAAAATCTGTTTCACACTAAGTTTTGGCATTTTCTTGTTTTCTATCTGCAGGAGAACATGAACACAACACATCATGGAGTATTGAAGTGAATCTCCAAATATGCCAGGATTTTTCTTTAAACCATTACGAAATCATGAATGTGTAAACCCCTAATTTTGCTTTAAAATTTTTGAAAGGAAGTCATTCACCCCAAACTGGCCATATCAGATAAAATCCAGGTTTGAAAACGTGGTTTCCCAGGCTGCTTGAAGAAGTAAATTCTTCCTATGCACTACTTGTCTGCCGATGCTTTCTCTCATGTAATTCACTCTATACTCTGCACTCCATCCTACCTCTGTTTTTCTACATTTCCTTGTTCTGCATACGGGTCTTGTGCTCTTTTCAAAGATGTTTTTCTGTCCATCTCATTGTATTGAAAACTGACAATTGTTTTGCTTGTGGTCGTGGTGATAGTACCTTTAAAACATCCATGAACTCATGACACCTTTGTTGTTAGCAGCTGCACATCCACATGAAGACATGTGAAATGGCAGTTAATCAGTTAACTTCAGCCCTGTCAATATTAATAGAACATGAAAACCATTTTGAATAAGGGAATATTCTCACACACTCAGCCTTTAACTATGTTCCCACGTAGCAGGCACATAAGACTAATTAGAAATGCAATATGAAAACATTATAGTTGACACCACTGCAAGTGTTTCCTGGATCTGAAGAATGAAATTATTTAAAAGCTACTGTAGCTTAGGTTTTTGTTCACTGCAAAAAGAAGATGCTTCTCTCACTGACAACACAAGACTATTGACTTTAAAGACTAATTACTTTTAAGGTACAAATTAACTGAACCTTGTGGTGTGTTGATGTTTGTATCTCTTGAAAGGACACAGTTGCATACAGAAAAATGTATGTAGAGGAATCACAGCATCCCACTTCTTAGGAAGGTACTTTGAAAGGTACAGGCTGCACTTAAAACTATTCTGGGGAGGAGAAGCTCACAATTTTATCACATTTGTATGCGATGGAGAAGTTCTTTCAGGCTCCTATGCTCCAGAAGGGAGCAGAAGGCAGAGCGGAGAAGATGTGAGGAGAGTCAAAGAAGTAACTTCTACTAACATCTGGGAGGAAGAAGAATATACAGAAGTGAACTGGAGACCTAGAGGAATATTAATTTCCTTCCTAGATCATGTGTGTACACCTCATTTCTCCATTACGACTAGGCTTTTTGATGTGCAGTGGAGGGAGAAAAATGTCATAGAAGGTGCTAAAGAATTGGTTCAGAGGGAGTTCCCAGTAGCTCCCAAGAGAAAACAGAAACAGAGTCATTAATTAAGGAAAAAAAATCTGTTAAAAGTCCTGTGTTTAGTGGCAGTGTGCATATTGAGGTGTCCTAGTTAACTTCACTGCTCATGAGGTACAAATGAAAGATATGATATCCTCATCTCATGCAAATTGGAAATTTTAACCTGAAATGTGTCAAAATTTGTCTATGGAGCAACTTTCTCCAAGATTTAAAATTTAGAAAACTGATCCCACAAACTTATTGGCAGATAGATCAGAAAATGTTTTACCATTGTGAGATTTCAAAACTACTTATATAGGATTACTATGACTTTGTTTCTTTTCCTGCTGAATAGAGAAAAAGGAAAATTACATGTACTATGATTCATATTTCTTCTGTAAATTGAGTAGCAGACTGAAAGAAAATGTCAAGGATTTTCTTCTGAACTATGGAATTTGTTAACCCTTCTAATGCTAGAATCAGTCTTGAGATACATCCTCAACCATGACCAATGTACAAAATGCAAAATAATGTTTATACTTGCCTTGTTATGAAGTTGATTTTTATGTAAATTTGGGTGGTTAGGTGAAGAAGTGAAACTCCTCATATTCACTTTCAGTTTAGTATGGTAATCCCTTCTTGGCTGTTGGCTTTACTGCAATACGAGTAAGTCAGGGGTAGAAAACTAGTAAGTCATTCAAAACTGAACTCTACATATTATGCCCAGTTGTCTATTGTAGCTGCCATATATGCAGGAATACATTTGAATTCTCTTAAAAGGCAGCAAGTTTAATATTTTGGCAACAAGGCTGGCCCACAGAGATTGCTTAGTCAGACTTTAGATAACTAAATTCAAACAGATTTATTCTCCTGTGGTTTTGGTTTGATTTTGTTCTTCCACTGGCACTGCCTGCTTCACTGACAAACCAAAATCAGAAATTAGAAGTTTTCTTTCTGTTCAGAGAAAAGTGCCAACACTTAGTAAGTATTTTGTCAGCAAGCACGTAACCTGTTCCTCCTTATAAATGTGAATAGTTTAGTCCCTTTTCGACTAAATATCCCACAGGGGTCTTCAACTTACCAAATGTCTGTTGGAAATACAACACAGCAGACAGAAAGCAGTCCTGGAGATTCTTGGAGTGTGTGAAAGATAACTTCCTAACACATATGGTGACTGAGACACCTAGGAAAGGGTCTCTACTAGACCTGCTGTTTGTGAACGGAGAAGGACTAGTGGGAGATGTGAAGGCTGGTGGCCGTCTTGGAGGAAGCGACCATGAAATGATGGAGTTTTCAAGTCTTAGGGAAGTAAGGAGAGAAGTCAATAGAACTACCTCCTTGGACTTCCAGAAAGCAGACTTTGACATGTTTAGGAGATTTGTTTATGGAGTCCCTTGGGAGATAGCCCTCAAGGACAAAGAAGTTCAGGAAGGCTGGACATTCCTCAAGAGGGAAATCCTCAAGGCACAGGAGCTAGCTGTCCCTGTGTACCATAAAATGAGCCAGTGTGGTAGAAGACTGGCCTGGCTAAACAGAGAGCTTTGCACAGAACTCAGGAAGAAAAGTCTACTGGCTATGGAAGAAGGGGCAGGCAACTCAGGAAGAGTATAAGGTTGTTGCAAGGTTATGTAGGGACAAAATTAGAAAGGCTAAAACTCAGCTAGAACTTAATATGGCAAGCACCATTAAAGATAATAAAAAGTGTTTTCATAAATACGTTAACAGTAAAAGAAGAGTTAAGGAGAACCTCTACCCTCTACCGGACACAGGAGGGAACCGTGTGACCAAGGACAAAGAAAAGGCTGAGCTGCTGAGTGCCCACTTTGCCTCAGTTTTTGTCAGCAATGCCAGCTGCTACCTGAGGGTCCAGCTCCCTGAATTGGTAGATGGGGATGGGGAGCAGAATGCAGCCCACATAATCTGGGAGGAAATGGGCCAAGGTTAATTGCATGGGGTTCAATAAGGTCAAGTGCTGGGTCCTGCACTTGGGTCATAACAACCCCATGGTAAGCTACAGACTTGGGGATGTGTGGTTAGAAAGCTGCAAGTTGGAAAAGGACCTGGGGGTATTGATCGATAGTCAACTAAATATGAGTCAGTAGTGTGCGCAGATGGCCAAGAAGGCCAATGGCATCCTGGCTTGTATTAAAAACACTATGGCCAGAAGGAATAGGGAGGTGATCATACCCCTGTACTTGGCACTGATGAGGCCACACCTTGAATATTGCATCCAGTTCTGGGCCCCTCACTATTAGAAGGGCATAGAAGTGCTGTAGCATGTCCAGAAAAGGGCAACGAGGTTTGTGAAGGGCCTAAAGCACAAGTCCTATGAGTAGCGGCTGAGGGAGCTGGGGTTGTTTAGTCTGGAGAAGAGGAGGCTGAGGGCAGACCTTATTGCTCTCTACACCAACCTGAAAGGAGGTTGGAGCGAGTAAGGGCATAGCCTCTTCTCTCTGGTGATGTTTGACAGGACCATAGGGAATGGATGCAAGCTGTGCCAGGGGAGGTTGAGGCTGGATATTAGGAAACATTTCTTCACGGAAAGGGTTATTAAACATTGGAAAGGTCTGCCCAGGGCAGTGGTAAAGTCGACATTCCTGGAGGCATTCAAATGGCGTGTGGACCTGGCACTCAGGGACACAGCTTAGTGCTGAGCTTCAGTGTTGGGTCGAAGGTTGCACTAAATGATCTTGAAGGTCTCTTTCAACCAAAAACATTCTGTCATTCTGCAATTCCGTGAAATGCAATAACCAATTTTTTTTTTATGGAAATATTTTTAGCTTTGAATGTTGGTACATGGCATGTAATAGATAGATTTAGCTTTTTGAAGCTGTCAGGATACAGTTGCACACAAGAAAGGTGTTAAAATATAATAGTGTTGAAAATAGGAAAAGAAAAAGTGTATTTTGAATAATGTCAAACTCTTTTAAACAGCTTGCGCTTCATCAAAGTCTCTGTTTCTCCTTGACACTTTTTGAGGTATCATTTCTTGCTGTTAATTGCCAGTGAAAAGCGTGCTGGCAGCGTGAATCTTTGGAAATTGTGGAGCATCTCTCTTTGTGTATTAATTGCTGCTTACAGATACTATCATATATACTGTACATAGGGGTTTTTTTGGGTATGCGCCACAGGGAAATTTCAATATGGCAGTAAAAATTGGCTTGTTCTTCTCTTTGTAATTTTGATCAAAGCTACAAAGTTCTCTCTTGCTTTGCTTACAGAGATGCACAGAAGTAATCCCCAATGTGTAATCAGTGTGAGACCAAACACTTACAAATGCAGAACTCTTGGGTGTCTGTAGTAATGATAATAGTCATTAAAGTTTATAGTTGTGTCCAAAGGGTATTTATATATGCTGCTTGAAGTAGTTAACTAAATCTCTATACAATTTGCTTTGGTCTGTACAAAAAGTATTTTTTGAAAGATAGCTATCCCAAGGTTGCTGAGAAATTACTGTTAAGTGAGAGAATTTTATTTTCTCCCTTGGTCTTTCTATACTATTAACAAATGGTGACACAAAATGGAGTTAAAATTCTAACGGAAAGCTCAAGAAATTACTGCTGTAACAGGTCAATATTAATTGCAAGTAATATAATGGTCTTCAGTCACTAGGCTTATTCTAAATATTATCATCTGTTTTAAGGCCAGATTCTAACACAATTTTCAATCTCCAGTTACTTTTCCAGCTGTTTTATCTCAAAAAAGAAAAAGAAAAAAAAAATCAAATCATTTTATCTTCTTCAATAGGTTTGCTGCACCACTGGCATATATGTTGCCACTTACTGATTTTGATGGGAATTTCATATTGTTAGGGGAGTGGTTTAGAGCCTATGTGATGCAGTATTCTCTGGGAAGTTTTTGTTGGTTGTTTGATGGGTTATGTACATTGCTGGCCTTTTCCCAATGATCTTGACCAAATTGGTTTTGCTAGCTTCCAGTTTCCTTTGTAAATCTGTGGTGATACGGCCCCTTGCCACTTGAAGCCCACTTGAGACTTGATGCAATCCCCCTTCCCATTTTCTAGGCCACAAAGCAACCTAAGATAAGTCAGGCGCAGACTGCAAAAGATGAAGAACCAGAACACTAAGTCTCCTTGTTGTGCTGGGCCTCCACTTTCCCAACTTTGAAACTTCCCTCGTTATAACTTGGGGAGTTAGTCACCTCCTAATAGCTTAGTACATCTGTATCTGGGTGATGATAGCCTAAGACATCTATATATCTATATATCTATACTTGGGTTGTGGCCGATGGGGGACAATATTAGACTTTGAAGGTCAGTGAGTTCTGGGACTGTGCAACTAGCAAAAAATACCAGAATGTTTTGACATCCAAGGGGGGACAGAGTGAAGTACCTGATGTAAGTCAATTATCTCAGGCCTTACAAATAATGATCCTAAAGCGATACCCTATGAGCTCATCTGGATTGCAGAGGGCTGCAATGGGCAGCGTATCCCCTGAGTGAGACATCTCTTGGGTACAAACTGCATGAAGGGCCAGGATAAAGTCAGACTTCTCAAGACACAATTATTGTCCATTGAGAATGACAAAGCATTCTGAGTATTTGCTCTAAACTTGAGAAATTTTAACTATAAGCTAGCCTCTCTTTCATACATGTGTCTACTTATCTGTGTGTTTGAATATTCTAATTTGTTTTTACCAGTGTGGTTGTATATATACTTCACTGAATCCAAATAAGTCTCTATGTGTTTGTGTGCTTTGTGCTGCATACACACACATACATATATAAATTAAGGATACCTTTTATTAAGTTAGAGTGAATCTTACCATTATTGTATCTGTAATTAAGTGGCTATTTTGATTATAACATATTCTGCTGAATCACCTTGTTAATTTTAAATTGGTTAATGATTAAGTGCTGCTAAAAGTCAACCATTTGATCTACCTCTTACCATCAGTAAACCTTAAATTGCTGCTAAATCATAACCATGTCAATATTTTCACCTGCAACAAAACTAAGTGATAGTCTGTATCTTAGAGGCTGGTTGGCATTCCTGTCATTGGATCCTGGGAATTACTTTTCTAGAAATGGGGAACAACATTCTCTTCTGCTATGAAGCAATTATAATTGTATTGATGAGAGAAAAGCTGATATAACATGCTGCCAAACGGGATGATAAGATAATTTTTTCAACTTCTTGGCAACTAATCTTCCTTTGTGGAAATGCTACATGAAATGCTGGGCAATGATAATTAAATCCCACTAGGATTCACTCAGTTCAAATTAATTTTTTGAGGGGAAGAATTATTTAGAATACGAGTAAATTTGTTGTAAGATTAGTGTTCATGAAGTAAATTGACTAGCAATTAACTTCATTAATTGACAGCTGAATTCCTAAAAGTGGCAAAATACAGACAGCAACCATCTAGCATTTATCTAAAAAACACCTTTTCTATAGAACCTGATTAACCTGATTGGCTGAGTGAGCTGAAACGATATTATGTAGAGCACACTGCAAAACCTCTGTGTTTAAATGTATCTTTTAGGTAAGACAAAAACAAGAGTCAAATTGTAACAGACTCTGTTGCACTGAAACACAAGGTTGGGAAAGAAGATGAAGAATTATTTTCCTGCTGCAGGGTATAATCTATTTCAGTCACAGTGCTGTTTTTTCAGAGGTGGATTTAAGGTAAACTGTTTTATGATACTTTCTTTCCCCTTTTTCCTTTTCTCCTAAATTCTACTCTCACCCCAGTCCTGTACTGGATAATCAATGTTATTCCATTACATGATAGACTTCCTGATGTACAAGATGCATCCTCTGTAGTAAAATAACTTCTCAAATTGAAAATGAGGTTCTTGTTTGCCACATTAATAGATGTCTTTCTAAAGTAATTAAATAACCAAATACAAATAAGTGGTATGCATGAATATTTAATAGGCACAAAGTTATGTTTCCTTTCAACTTAAAGATAATTAAATGGCTTGCAGTCTGTGTTCTTAGGATGACATAACTCTGGAGGAAAAATTGCATTAATCATTCAGCAGTTACTTCTGTTATATAACAATTAATTTCTTTTCTATCTGTGCAATTTTGGTAAAAATCTAGAAACCACAATCTGAGCTAAAAACATTCTGAGCTTAAATCTCCTAAACCACTTTTGTAGAAAGAGAAATTTTGTTATCTTTTTAGTAAAAATAAAACTTTTATCTAGACAAAGGTAAAATAATTCATTCACACAAAATAAAAAATAAATCAAAATCTTGTGGTATCAGCTGTAAAATAAATCTGTTCAACTTTGTATGGCTGATTTGACCCATTTGTAATAAATTCTTTATATGTGAGTGGAGCAAGACTAATCAGTTTCTGGGATTTCAATTTTGGTTTAGGATTTAATTTAATTTTAGGATTTTAATCACTGTTGTGCCTAGGCAAGATCATGGGATCCAACACAGCATATTGTTCAATAGGAAATTTCTCATTGACCTCACCAGTATGTATCTGTATCCATTATTTCATATTTATATA
>WUAM01000314.1:16329-32172 GCA_024336885.1 Actenoides hombroni
TTTTTTCTTTTTGTTCAATCCAAGCTAAACGTTGTTTTTTTTTTTTTTTCGTTGGTTTTTTTTTTTTTTTTTTTTTTTTTTTTTTTTTTTTTTTTTTTTTTGAGTGGTTCTATTGTTTCAGGAAGAACCATTACTTTCTTAATTTGCTGTAAGACACTAGAAAGCCTGGAGGGAAGAAGATAAGCTTGTGAAATGTAGGGTTTTTTTCAGACCATTGTTTTAATGAAAACTATTGAAAATGAATCTAAACCTGACTTAGACCTTGATACACCCTGAAACCTAATCTACTACTTGGTGTCATTCATTTTGCATAGCTCTATTCAAGGAACTTAAATAACTGTCTGGCACCTTAGCTTTGAAGACTTGTGATAAGACAATAACTTTGAATATACTACCACTGCATATATGAGAGCTAAAGCAGAGAGAGCTATCCAAAATAGTTAATGAAGAGGGGAAGAAGTGAAAGACTGTCTACCCTCAAAGAGCAGACTTTATGGAAGCATATGTGTTGTTTCTCCTCCCCTTCCTTTAATATGTAAGGATAGAAATTATTAGCAGAGACTTTATAGTGGTAGGCATGTGTCAAAGTAATAATCTTTTTTATTTGTATAAGTGTAGGTACAATAAAAATTACTCTGTTTATGTGGAAGATGCTCCCTGTGCAAGTAGGCATGTAGGTAATACATCACTATGCATTGGCATATATATAGTACATGTAGGCAGAATTTCATTCCTCTGATCTGCATTGAAGATATCCTATCTACATTGGGAACCTGTGTTGGTTATTCTGTAGTCATTTTGAGAATAGACCAGCCTAATGAAATTTGCATTAGAGTTCCACAATTTATATGATGACAGTATTTTTTCCTAGATATATAGAGTAACAATTGTTTGTATAGGAACCCAGTTTATTTATGCAGCTTTCTTGTTCTCATTATTTATTTATTTGTTCATTCATTCATTCCTTAGTTATAACATTTATAGGATATGGGGTTTGTTAGTTGAAACTTTCAGGATTTGATCATCAAAAGAAAAGAGGGAATTTGTTCCATGTATTTCAATGATGATTTCCTCTGTATCTGAAAGACTTTGAAGGATCATAACCTATATATTCTAATGCATCTTTTATGCCATTAACACTTTTCAAAGCTAAGTGAAAAACTACAGAAATGAAATATATTTGTGTGTGTGTGTCACTAGTAGGGCATTATAATTTCATATAGAATTTAATTACATTCTTGAGGATTAATAATCTTCTTTATCTACATAGTAACATTTAAAATATCTAAAGAGATGATTGCACATTAGCATGTTCATGACCAAACAAGGATATCTTAATGTTGATTAATTTCAGGGAAATTTAATGGATTAGTTAAACAGTAAGTATTGAAGTACTAAAGTCCAAGTAGATAACATCCACAGCCTTCCCCCCCATCCAAAAGGCAGGTCACATGGTCATAGAAAGAGATCAGGTTTGTTAAGCAAGATCTCCCTTTCATAAACCCATGCTGGCTGGCCCTGATTCCTTGGCTTCCCTGCAACTGCCATGAAAGCTCTCTCAAGATAATCCTCTCCATGATCTTTCCAGGTACCAAAGTCAGGCTGACAGACTTGTAGTTCCCTAGATCCTCCTTCCATCCCTTCCTATAGATAGGTGTCACATCAGTCACCCTCCAATCATCTGGTACCTCTCCTGTTGACCAAGATTTCTGAAAAATGATGGAGAGAGGTGAGCTCTCCTGCCAGCTCCCTAAGTACTCTTGGGTGAATGCCATCCGGCCCTGCAGATTTATGAGTATCAAGGTGCAGAAGCAGATCATTAACTACTTCTTCCTGGATTGAGGGAGGGGTTGCACTGTTCACCATCCTTATCTTCAAGCTCAGGAGGCTGAACACCATGGGAACAGTTGGTCTGTTGACTAAAGAGAGAGGCAAAGACAACATCAAGTATCTCAACATTTTCCTCATCATTGGTTGCAATGTTCCCCCCTGCATCCAGTAAGGGATGGAGATTCTCCCTCATACTCTTTTTATTGTTAATGCACTTGTAGAAGCTTTTTTATTGTCCTTTATATCAGTGGCATCATGGCAGGGGAGCTGGAATTAGGTGATCTTTAAGGTCCCTTCAAACACAAACCATTCTATGATTCTATGATGATTCTACGATTGTATGATTTAGTGAAGATTTACAAAGCAATATAATATTTTAAGAAAACCTTCCATTATTTTCATTATAGTCTTCAATGGAAATAATAACAACGGTGTTTGACTAGATGCACTATGGATCCATGGTTTTCTAGAATCAACAGTTAAAAAATATAGCCAATGTCTGCTCAGGGTTCTCATTGTGTTTTCTACTTCCTTTTCATTGGTTTCATTTCATGGTTCATATGCCATATAATTCAGAAAGAATTCCTTCTTTACTTTTTTTTTTATTATTTTTTTCTTTTTTATTTTACAGTTCTCTTCAAGATACTTTTGTTCATTTTCCAAATATAAGATTACTGTCCTTTGCCAGTTGTGACTGTTCCCTGAAGACTATGAATAGCACCTGAGGTGGTAAAACAGAATTCATCTGACAAGGGAAATATCATTCAGCAGACAATGTAGGTTATGATGTTCTGAACATTTAGGCAGAACAACAATAAAAGGCAGCAGTTCCTGATCCTGCACAAGTCAGTTGTCCTTATATTCCGCTCCTGAGCTGCAGGCAAAGTATATTTTTCTCAGTCAGCCTGCATTTGTGCTCTGTCTTTCATCTAACCTAGTTAGACTTGACTGGCATCCACCTTATTTGAAAAAAAAAAATACACTTAGTTTAGGTTTACGCCAGGCCAACTACAGAATGACCCAGAACCTTTCCTTCTGAAAAAGGCACAAGTCAAAACTGAAACTTCAAACTAGTATTCTAAAAATGTTGATGGACTTCTTTGATATTGGGAATGAAGTGCTGGATGTTCTCTTGTGGCAGTGGGCAAGGAAAACTTAACCACAATTAAAAAGGGATTAAACTGTACTTACTAACATTTCTTTGGTAACAGAATCATAAATGACAGCTGGTTTTGCTCTTCTTTGTCTTCCAGCTCAGTGGCAACAGGAACAGCACACCATGAGAACTTCTGGGCATGAAAGAACAGTGGGAAAGATTCAGGAAAGGAAAACAGCAAGTAAACAATACCAAAGCTAAGCAAATGAATAAAAGGAGGTATAAAGCTGACTGAATAAGGCAAAGTGCTAAATAAAATATACAAGAAAACCAAAAAGAAACCTAAAGCTTTTAAGAGACTCAGTTACCATGGGAGCATTTTCTAAAGTAGGCAGTGCAACAGAAAAATAAGTTTCAGACTTAATCCCTGCAACAAGTCCATAAATAGGGCCTTTTTTTAAGAGCCAGACAAGTTCTACCCATTTCACCCATCCATCTCCTTCAGTGTTTATATGCATTTTTCTACCATAATAAAAGCTGGTCATCAATATTTGACTCAAAATAGAACTACAAGTAAAACAAGAGAAGGATGCCCCAGAACTGTCAAATGATTCAGCTATAAGTAACTAATAATCTGGTGACTGAGGCAATCTAAGATGAGGATGACAGAGCTGGATGCTAACTTGATGACAATGGATCTCTTCTTCAGTAGCCTCCCCTCCCCCATGTCACATCTGGACAGGCTGTACGAGAGAAAAAAAATTTACACACATGTGCACATACCTACTGCTATAATTTGTCATATATTTTTGGTGCTGGAGGAGGTGAGTCTTAGAGCTTTGAGTTACAGTTAGGAAGGAAAGACATAGGAGAAGAAGCCAGAGGACAAAATCAGTTGTGCCATCTTGATAAATACACATTTATGGATGCCTATATGTGCATCTCCTAGATTTCAAGGGACCATATTAGCTATTACAAAATTTTATGAAATCTTTGACTGTCTCCATTTTTGAATTTTCCAAACTCCAGCTAGGACCGCTTTGTAAAAATATTTTGTAAGTTCACGATGAGCATTGCAATACTAATTCAGCCATATTTCAAGTGTATAGTTATGTACTAGGGACACTGCAGAGATATTGATGCTGTGTTGCCTAAGGAAAAGCAGCATTTTTCTTCACCTTGACCTGGGCAGTACTGGTATGCTACTGAATGGCTTTCTCTCACAGCAGTCAGTATGTATGGTTCTCCAAAATGCATGATTCTCTGCAATGCATGTGTCACAGTCACTAATGTGCTTTTTCTGAAGAGACTGTTTTTATCTCCATAAAGTAAGGAGACATATTTTTAAGGACAGTCCCTTGTGACACCAGTAAAAATATATACCTGTCTCCTTCAGTGCTTCTGTTGTATCTATATTCCTAGCAGGACAAGCATCTAAGAAATACTCTTAAGATTTCATAGCTTGATTCCTAATATTGTTAGTTCAAATGTTTTCTCTTTAGTCCGTGCTGAGACCATAGAGCAAATATCTCTTAATGCAGAGAATTTTCCTGTTTAAATATGACAACTAATTTCCAGTTTCATTCATTTTGTTCAGAGGAACATTCTATGTTATTTCACAGATAAAGCCAGACAAAGGACAAATAATATTTGGATAATGACTTACAAAATCAGTGGATCTTGTGTGTGAAATACATGTGGATCTTGTAAGTGAAATACATTTAATGCAAGCACATGTCAAAACCCAAGAAGTCTTACTTTACAATCTTCCAAATATGTTTTATTGACCTAATGATTTTTAGACAAATTGCATGCAACTACATGGTGACTTCTGGAATTAATATTGCCATGATAATTTTCCAAAAAAAAACCCAAACCAAACCCAAACAGTAACTAGGAGTATTGTAGCTCTTGCAAAATGTTCCTTGGAACAATGTAATGTCAATAAGTTTGATCAAATCCTACTGGGACTGTCACCAGTTCTTTAAAGATTCCTTCCTATTGCACTCAGATGTTGGACTTTTATAGAGGGTATCAAAAAAGCTGTAAGAAGAGTAGGGCAATTATTGATGAGGAGTTTGTAACTCTGAAGGTAGAATGTAAAAAGCACATTGAAGCTGAGGTGACTTTTTTTTTTAATTAGTAAAAATCTTTACTTTTCAAGAAAGGAAAATTAATTGAAGTCAAAGACTTTTTTGTTGAGTTAGTGGGGATTCACGCAATATTCAACAACAATTTTATAAGCTGCTCATTGGTTTTATGTATTAAGGTTTAGCTTCATGCATTTTATTAGCCAAACTGCACTGTGTTTAAAGACAGTTTAGACAATCACATTTATCTTAATATCAGAAAGGATGAATTGATCATCACCTTGAAAACTCACCTATGAACAGTTTTGATGAAGCTTGGAAACTCGGAAGAGCTGAGAATGAGAGATTTGTGCTGGTTAACTCTACATTTTTAGAATGCTAACAGAAGCCTTTATTTCCAGAAAGGTCATTTTTCATATTTACCACTGTTGTAGTAATTCTCATGCACAGTGACAATCTTAATCATTATTCTGCGCAATCCTACAGTCTTTCTGTGACACTTCATTGTGCCCAAGATAGTTGAACTAATGGTTTCTAAGTGAACTTCACCTCTGTCCATAAAGTCTCCCAAGTTTCTCAAGGCTGAGACTACTGTTCAGTCCCTACCAAGGGAGAAGTTTATCTTTCTCATACCAAGATCTGGGTTTCAAATCCTATATACAATACTTAGAAACATCTCAAGTTATTTGATCTAAACTCAAACCATATCTTCCTGTGCAGCCCCACGGCAACTTTTGTTGAAAATATATTTCAACATATTTAGAACAAAATTGTTTCCAAAACAACTAGGTCCCTGAGCACCAGAGTGAATGGAGCTTGTTTTCCTCTTGACTCATATTCATCACTATCTGCCATTGTCAATGGAATTCAGTGTCTAAGAACTGATGTCTACTAAATAAATGTTCCTTGTTCTGGAGCATCTTTCTTTCTTCTCTACAAACTCATTCTATTTGGCTCGTCTTCCCGAATGGATTACCTAGTAGCTTACAAGGAAAACCCTTATAATGTTGTGTGTCTATCAGGTTTCAGGAGATAGATCTTTAATTACAGAAAATTTTCAAGGAATTTTTAGAAACTTGGTTATCTTTGAGAGCTCTGTTTCAAACAAACATGGTTGAAATTGACTGATGCAGCCAACTTGGTGCGCAGAAGATCAGCCATTGTCTCCATCCGGCAGAAGGTTATCCGTTAAACAGTTCCCAGAGTGGACATGGGAACCCAGATGGAGTTACATCACAAACATGTAGCAACCCAGGCCACAGGCTGCAGAGAATGCCAGAGCCTCTCACTGGCAGCAAGGGGCGATTATGAGAACTGCTGTGTGCGCTGTGAGCAGATGGAGGATCTCCTCTGCTGAATTGTAGAATTGCAAAAGGCAGTTGATAGATTGAGGAGTATCAGGGAGGCTGAGCAAGAGATTGACTGGTGGAGCCAGGCTCTGCCCCCCTGAAACAGAAACAGGGGCACCCCTCTGGTAGCACCCAGGAACAGATG
This sequence comes from Actenoides hombroni, assembly GCA_024336885.1. Classification (NCBI taxonomy): domain Eukaryota; kingdom Metazoa; phylum Chordata; class Aves; order Coraciiformes; family Alcedinidae; genus Actenoides; species Actenoides hombroni. Next base: position 22,840 of record WUAM01000314.1, read on the forward strand.
GCCCCTGCACCCTGCCCACATAAGACCAGAGGCAGTAAACAGGATGAAGGGAGAGAGTGGAGGATAGTTCAAGGACAAGGCAGCAGAGGACCTCCTAAATTGCCCACCTCACCCCCCCAGGTGCCACTAACCAACTGGCATGCAGCTTTGGCTGGGAAAGACCAGATACCACTGCAGAACAGATATGAGGCTCTAGCTGAAAGGAACCAGTCAAATGAAGATGTTGGTGTTGAACTACCTACAACAGAGGTATGTCCAAAGTCAAAAAGGTCAACTGCTCAAATCATAACATCATCCAATAAGAAAAAAAGAAGGGTTGTAGTCCTTGGGGGACTCACTTTTGAGGGGAACAGAGGGTCCAATATGTCGGGTTGACCTCTCCAACAGAGAAGTGTGTTGTCTCCCTGGAGCCTGGATTAAGGACATCACTAGGAAACTTCCCAGTTTGGTGCGGTCCTCAGACTACTACCCTTTATGAATTTTTCATATAGGAGGAGATCAAGTTGAAAACAGTAGTTTGAGAAGGATGAAGAGAGACTTTTAGGACTGCAACCTAAAAACCTTTTACACATATAGTATTACACACCTGTGAATATAATCCATTTGTCTGACATAAGTATCCTTTGTCTGGATCTTGTAAATAAAGATTTTGGCAAGAGATACCATGGAAAGCTATTTGCAAATCCAGTAAGATTTATTTGAATTTCACACACTATGCAGTCCTAACAACATTAGTTTACCTTTTAGCTCTATAGAGGACATATGCTTGGTTTTATTTTACAAGTTTAAAATCTCATAGACCTAAGAAGTTGAATGTCAGGTTTTCTTCTTCCCTTTTGTTTAGCTTTGTTCGTTCACATAAAGGAAGCCTTACAACAGTCTGCAAGTCTGTTTTGCTAAATATCTTCCTTGCAGACTTTTTAAGGCATTCTAAGGAGACTGTATTGCTAGCAAAATTGGTAAAACTTTTTAACAAGTCATGTGTAAATATGCTGATAAAGTGGTGATATATGCTTTGCCTTGACAATATCACTTCTCAATTTGATAAAAGCAAGAAAGTGTACTTCCAGTTGCCCTAGATGCTGTGAATAACCACACAAAATAAGAAATATCACCTCTATTCTTAGGTTCATTTGAAAAAATATTTTATTAAAAATAACAGTATCTAAGATACACAAAAGCAGGATTTTAAGGCCTAACGTTATATAAATCCTCCTCTGTTGCACAAAGCTTTCTGCACTGTAGACAACTGGTGAGTGCAACAAAATGTTCTCTATCAATCTGTGTCATAGTCAATTGTTTGTTGCCTTGAGTATAGTGTATAAACCAGCTAGAAGGAAATCTTTTTTTTCCCCTTAAAAATATAACAGCAGCAATCCAGACTCTGTATTATAACTGTCAGAAGTTCAAATAAAATGTGGATAGTTGATGTCATCTGCCATGTTTTGGGAGGAAACAGCAAATACTTTTTAGCCATCTATACTTTCCATGCCAATTTTCAGGATTTAAAAATTATTCAGGGACACATGTATGAGTCAATTTTTTCATTCCCCATTGTACATGCATATTCCTTTTGTTTCATATGTGTGACTTATATGCATAATTTTATTTATGATAACATATTTGCACCTGCAATCATCATAGTTATGTTTATAGTTTAGACACACTTTTTTCATACATTCTTGTCTGTGTTGGCAAATGTAAAATAACGTGATAGTGTCAAGAAATGCTGTACACTATATCCAACCATTTAAATAGACCCAGAATTTTAACTTAGGATTCAAATCCAGTGCATTCACTGTACCAAAATAAGAAGTCAGTTAAGCAGTTGGTATTTACAAATTTATGAGAGAAATAAACATTTTTGCTGATAACAATAAAAGAAAAAAACAAATTATTTGCATATATGCCTCACATTTAAAAAATGTATCTAACAGTAGATACGCTGATTATCGTCACAAAGACCATTTCAGTTGTCAGTTTATAGATTTTGATGTAGTGGGCTAAGACACACAGGTGGAGCTTACTGAGGTGAACTCTGTGTGCATCCATAAAAAGTTCATAAAAGTTTATGAAAGCCAAATTCCTGCTTATAAAAAAATCACATAGAGATTAAATGGTAAATACATCTACAGCTAGAGAAGCAGTTTTTATTACAGTTCAGAAAATTAAGTTATGATGTACTAAAATTAACTTCTTCTCACCATACTTTATTAGAAGAAAAATAGAGTAGCCTTAAAATTGGAAGGCTCTAAAATAAATATTTCAAATTACAATATTTAGTATCACATTCATCATCTTGATTATGCAAAATAGGGGAGAAAAAGGGTAAAAAAGGACACATTCATCCCCAGAAAATGGTTAAGAGGCTTTGTATTCCAGGTAAAAAAAAAAAAGAAGACATGAAAGGACATGAAAGAACTCATAAGACAATTTTAGACAGAGGTACACTCTACATCAGCAGCCACACAGATCAGAGAACTTGCTCACTGTGATTCAAAGTGCCTGTTGCACATGAAAAAAAGAACTTGGAAATCACATATCAGCAATCCCAAGTTCCCCCCAAAAGCTAAAGATGATGACTTTTTGAGACTGACAGAGATCAGTAAGATTTTTGAATCATATGAGTGACTCCGCTAGTTTAGATAGCAATCTAGCAAAATTTCTGAGGATGACAATAATTTCATCAAGGTTGTACTGATCTGAGTTAGAACAGAACTAATTCTGTTCAGTGACTTTACTTTTCAGCTCAGTCACTTCTATCTGCATGTTCTGAAGTTAATGGCATATTTTTGCACACAATGTCTGCTTCTGGTAGTGACAACGCTTAATGTTTAGAGGTACTATCAAGGATTGGTCTGTAGACCAAGGCCACTGCTAAATCTTGTGTACCACTTTGGGGATACAGAAGGTAAAAGGCTGCACCTGCAGGGAGGAGTGGACAACACAGATGACCTTAAACTGACCAGTGAGGTATTCTATCCTACATACATCATATTCAGCATAAAGCTGAGGGATTGTGTCAAGCTCTGTTCTTCAATGCACAGCATCTGAGGAGGACTCTTGTCCATTTTGCCTTTGAACCAGATCCATGTGTTCTTGACTCCAGTTCCCAAATCCAGCTCCTGAATCCAGTTCCCGTCTGCTGCTAAGTCAAGTCTGGGAATTCCCCAGTGTCTGCTCCAAAACATCAGTCCTGACAGTGATGTAATCACCATCAGGGTGGCTGGGTTTGATAATGGTTTCATAAATTTGTATATATTTCATTTTATTGTTATTATTTTCTTTAAAACTCTTTTAGTTTTCTCTTTTAATCCATAAGACTCTCTCTTATTCCCTTTCTCTGCCCCTTTGGGAAGGAAAAGGGGTTAATAAAGATCATGTGTCATTTATCTAGTGTCTGGCCCAGCCTCTAAACCTTGACAAAGGTCAATGGAGCACTTCCAAATTTGCTGAAAAGGAGCCCTAAAAGGCTTCATCCCAAGCATACATTGTCAAGGTACCACAAGTAATGTTTTTAGCAATATTTCTAAGGAATTCCTTCTTGTTTACTTTTCTGTTCAGTTTTCATCTAGAGCCTGACAGGGCACTTAGAACACATCATGTATCTACGCTACAAAGGCTTGGTTAAAAACAATTCTTCCTTTTGTGATGAGTGATAAAAATCCCAAGCAGATTGACTATACTTTTCAATTAACTTGAAAGGCATTCTCTTGACACCAGTCTGAGAGGCTCCTGTGCTCCTCAGGCAACGTGTGAGCATAGCATAACAACATTTTTCCCAGTACCCGCTGATGAACCGCATGTGTTAGAGCTTCAACAGACATAGAAAAACCTTTTGCAAAGGCCAAACCCTGTTCTTCGTTTACAGGCTATGCTAACACAGTTTGAAGTGAGAAATAAACCTAAGAATGCAGTAACATTAAATCTATACTTACAGCCTATCAAGAGGCCAACTAAGTTTTATATATAAACATTTCTCTATGTGCATATGCTTTATGAAGCTGCATTCAATAGAAGTATTAATGTACATGAATCTTTTATTTTAAAACTTATATCAACATTTTAATGCATTGCTTTCAGTTATGAATCTATGATGAATGATAATTTACCCAGAATCAAATCATGGGAGATGCATGAATTCATCTCAGTAAATGTGTTTACAGAAGCATGGAATTGGTGGTATTTTTTTTGTAATTTAGCATGTTTGTCAAACAGGATAGGACTCCTGTGTGTGGCTTGCTTTTTACCAGTTAGTACTTGATCTAGTGGACTTTTCAAGGCTGTATTCAATTCTTTACAGGGAAAGGATCATGGCTAACAGAGATTCTATGTTTATATTCTTGTTTATTAGGAATCCCATTCCTACTACAATTCAATATGCCAAGAAGGCATCCACCATTTACTAATAGTTCCTTCTGAGTGCATAGGCATTTGGACAGCCATTTAAGAAGGATTCAGTGGACAATGTTTTGCAATATCACAAGCTCACAGCCAGACATATCACAGATGCAGAAGATACAGGGCTGTGTGACAGCATGACAGACTCCAGTATCATTCCACCAACAACAGAGACTCTCTTTGTGAGTGAATGAAGCTGAAGACCTCTCCCTTTACTGGCAGCTCTACATATTGAATATGAGCATATTTAAAATTTAATGTTTAAATTTAATTTTACATTGGCATATTTTGTAAGGGAACCTCCCAAGCATCTCATTTTAATCTTCTTGCTACTACATTACAGACATCTTCTATGGTATTTTCTGCTAGTCTGCAAGTGTTTCTGATCATGTAGCTGAGAGCTGGGAGTGACTGTCTCCTAGGTAGCATGTGGCATGAATACTGCAGGAGTATAAATGAGAACACTTAATTTCATGATACCATGGCTTGCTTCAGCTGAATTAATTGTGGCTTGTTCGGATCAGCTCACTTTTTTTTTTTTTTTTTTAAACAGTTCATTAAGCTCTAATTTTCTGATTTCAACCTCTGTCCTAAAATTACATTCTTGGATCGTTAAAGTTCAGGAAGCTCAACAAGCTGTCCAAATAATTGAAGAAGATAAAATTCCTTTTGTCAAAGTATGAATTACCTTTTTTCACTAATGGATTTGCTACAGTAACAACAATAATGACAGGATCAAAATAGTGAAGAAACAGCTTTCTGGAAACAGCTACCAGATACCTTTTTCTCTTCACATTTTTTGTAATAGTTTGAATTTTGCTCAAGTAGCTTGCACAGAGCACTGTGACTTCAATTTTCACTAAAAATAATACTGCAGCCTTCAGAGCACCAGAAAGCTTCCTCACTTTCATAATTCTCCTTATATGGCAAGCTTAATTTTTCTAAGGTTTGGAATCCAACTAATTGAGAACATCATCAGGACCAGCAAGGCAGAAAGTATATAACACTTCCACTTAAACATCAGGTTACTTCTTAAGAACACCAAGTAAAGAAGGTTTATCAGGAACAATAAGCCAAGGCCTTTTGGTTTATAAAGTAAGGATTTATAACACTTGAATAACTTTCCAATTTTAATTAGCAAGAACTTATCAACATCTGTAAGAAATGTGACAGGACTCTGTCATTACTGAGACCATTCACACCTTTAAATAAGTGGAGAAACACAATCACAACACTCACTTATCAACGCGTGATACAGCACAGAACACCTTAACAACTCATTACTGCTCTCTTACACTTTGAGGTGATACCATAATAATTTCATATTCAAATACAAAGTGGGAAGGCTGTAGGCAAAATGTGTTATTGCTGTTTCTTTCCACAAAAAAATCCAGACCTTTTTAATCCCCAAGGATCTTCACAGAAGGAAAAGGCATTATATTCCTATGAGTATTACACAAAGTCCTTGCATATGTAGAAAACTTGACTAAAATTCACACGTCGAAGGAACGCCAAAGAAAGTATTCTTACTACCATCTTGGAAACAGATCATGTTTTCAAAAATAAGTTAATAAGGGAGGTATAAGAAATAATTTCTTATTCTTGAACAATCAGACAAGAAAATGTTTGTGAGAAGCTAATTGGTAAATCGAAGTTTTCTTAGTTTGCTCTCTTTTTCTGTAAGATAAATTGTTAAACTAAATATCAAGATTGTGTGTATATATATTTGTTAATTTATTCTTTGTAAACAGCAATACACTGAATACAAAATTTATTGAGAATAGTTTACAAACGTGTACTTGGGAGATGTGGAAAAACGAATATATTTTTTAAAACAGCAAAAAGTTACAGAAACTGATAACATATTTTCAACTAGAACTGGCAGGTTTGTTTCAGATGATGCATTTTATTGTCTTTTCAGGATACTTCAGGGACCTAGGGAAGTATGCTTTTCATGAAAATTTTATAGGAAAAAAAAACCAATCCACATTTCCATAAAGGAAAGAAGTGAAAAAAAAATCTTACTCTATTCTGTGGAATTAATGTGTATGTGTGTATTTTACTATCATGACTATTTGCTTCCCTGGTATTACTGGAAATAATTTTTACCCTTAGAAGTAAATTCAACAATAAGTCGTTAACAATAAAGCATGGATAATTGCTTGTAAATAGATTTTGCATCTGTATTTTTCTTTCTAGGCTCAGTTTTTCACTTTTTCTTTTTCCAATCCATAAGTCTTTCCCTTATTCCCTTTCTCTTCTCCTTTTGGGAAGGGAGATGGGTTAATAGAGAGCATCTGTCATATGTCTAGAGGTCAGCCCAACCTTAACCCTCAACAATCCAGAAAGTTGGCCTTCAGGAAGAATGCTGGAATCACATGATTCATGATAAGGTATGTGATCTGACAACATTGATTTTGATAAACAAAAGAAGTGAGAAAATAATTCTTATTTTTAGTAAATAAATAATATATTTTTACTTTTTATTAGCTTTGTTTCCATAGGAAGCATTATGGAAAAAAAAAACCAACATAGCTTTCTAACTATACGTCATGAACAGATTTAGCCTCTTTAAAAACATAAAAATAAAAACTTAAAAAAAGCTTTTGACTATGCATTATATTATCTACATGGAACAGTGTCCAAGAATATTGCTTTAGTGCTTAAAATCCATTTCCCAAAAGTGAACAGGCAGAAAAGGTGTTCAAGATTCAAATCTTGAAAACAAATACACAGTGGTTAACAGTGTTTACAGTTCAAGATTGAAATGTTGAACACGAGCAAAACATCCTCTGATGAAATTTTTTAGATTTGAGTCAGTTCAGTAAATAGTAGTCACCACATTGGTTTTCACTTGCAGTTAATTAGTATTTCCTCCCTCCTGAGCAGAGGGTGTAGGCAATGAAGGAAGATGCATTTCTTGCCAGTTTCACTCCCATTTGAGAAGACTGTACTGACTCTATTTTTTTCATAAACTTTTTATTTAACACCAATTTGGTAAATCTCTAGTACTTCAAAGAGACTGTCCAGTAGATTTGTGGACAATTTGCTGTGTAGGCATAATGCAAAGGGATGCACATTAGATAATTGATGTTAATTCTGTAAAGTATTTGCCATTTGGGCTGCTTTCCATACAGCAAAAAGTAAGGTTTGGAGGCAGTTTGTGGTACTCGATCTCAGATCTAGACCACAGTCCCCCTGCACCTATATTTGTGTAGACGTAGCCTGATGTGTACAATTTTCTCTGCCTCTGAGCTCCTTCCTCTGACTTTTGAAACTGATGAAATTCTTGAGGGAAATAAAAAAAAAATCAAATTAATTTACGGTCTTTGGATTTTTTTCTAAAAAAAAGAGGTAAGCAGAGGAGAAAGACTTCACATGTCCAATGGATTGTAGAGTTGCTGCATTGTTAGCCATAGAGACTCCTAAAGAATGCATAGATACTTAGTACGCTGTCCCATGGGATTTCTCCTAGCAATCTCTTGAAAAAGTCAAAGTTGGCCCTGCTGAAGTACAGGGTTGTGATCCTGCTTGGTATTCTGTTCCTGCCACACAAAATCCTGAACTTCACTATCTCATGGCTGCTGCAGCCAAGGCTGTGCTCAACCTTCACCACTTCAACCAGACCCTCCCTGCTTGTTAGTGAATATAAGAACCAGCAGTGCTCTTCTCCTAATTGGCTCATCTACTATTTGCACCAGGAAGTTATCATCGATGCACTGGAGGAACCTCCTGGACTGTGAATGGCTGGCCATGTAGGCCTTCCAGCAAATATCTGGGTAATTAAAATCTGCCATGAGAACCAGGGCCTGTGATTGTGAGGCTGCTATCAGCTGCCTGTAGAATGCCTTATCAGCTTCCTCATCCTGATCAGGTGACCTGTAATAGACACCCAAAATAGTATCACACGTGCTAGCCTACCCCTTAATTCTTACTCACAAACTCTCAACTTGCCCCTCATCCTCTTCTGGACAGAACTCAGTACATTCTAGTTGCTCTCTCACATACAGAGCAACTCCAACACTTCACTTTGTTTGCCTGTCTTTCCTAAAAAAGACATAGCCATCCATGATCACATTCCAGTCATGTGAGCTGTCCCACCACATCTCTGTAATCACCACCAGATCCAGTCACATATTTCAGTTTTATATTTGTGATTGGGACTTTCACTGGGCACAAACGGAAACACAGGAGGTTCCCTCTGAGCATCAGGAAACACTTTTTTACTGTGGGGGTGACCGAGCACTGGCACAAGTTACTTGGAGAGGTTTTGGAGTCTCCATCCTTGAAGATATTAAAAAGCTCTCTAGGTAAGATCTTGGGCAGCCACCTCTAGGTATATTAGAGGGGTTGGACCAGATGAACTGAAGAGGTCCCTTCCAATCTCAACCATTCTGTGATTCTGTGATAAAAAAAAATTGATAGCTAGTCTTAACACAGTGTCTTCCCAACTCTTGATTTCACAGTTCTCTAACATGTTTATGAGTTGTGATGTAGTGTTGTCCTTCACAGAGTCTTCAGATCAAAAGGAACTGTTGAGATTTCCTAGTGTCAGTCTCCTTCTGTGATGTTTCCATCACAGACTACTGGTACTATTAGGTGTCAGCACACCTGAACAAAGATTCCAACTGGACTGGGTAAAGGCCTCAACAGTTTAGAAAGTATTCAAAAATCCCTTCTCCTACATCTTTTTCCTAGTTTTCTCTTATCTTGCTTTCACTCTCCTAATCCAGTTTAAAGAGGATAGAGTCCTTTTAAGAAATGAACTCTAGCCAGCAGGTCGAAGAAGGTGATTCTCCCCCTCTACTCCATTCTCGTGAGACCTCACCTGGATTACTATGTCCAGTTCTGGAGTCCCTATTACAAGAAGGATATGGATGTGCTGGAACATGTCCAGAGAAGGGCCACGAGGATGATCAGAGGGCTGGAGCA
>WUAM01000314.1:32272-67844 GCA_024336885.1 Actenoides hombroni
GCAGCCGCCTCCGGACGCCGGTGTCCCGCCCCAGAGACAGCTTAGCGGGTACGAACTGCGCTTCGTTTGCCGTAGCTTCTTTACCCCCACCCCGGCTTAAGCTCTGCTTTATTAATAGATATTGTTTCTGTTTATTCCCGCGCGGTTCGTGCGCTTCCCCTTCACCCCCCCCCGCAGCCTGCGCAGCTCGTCCGAAGGGTGCTGGGGGGAGGGGAACGGGGCTCTGGGGCCTGTCCCAGCCGCGGGTTCTGCCGGAGGGAACCACCCGAGGCCTGCCATGCGGTTTGGGGCCTTAAACCCCCTTTTTAGGGATTAAACGTGTGGTTTTTTAATGGTATTGACCCTGGTCCGTGGCCCTGGAGGTCGTTAAAAGATGCACAGACCTGAAGGGACCTCATCGAGCGGTCGACTTGGCGCTGCTGGTTTAATACTTGGACTTAACCATCCTTAAAAGCCTTTTCCAGCCAGAACGGTTGTGATTCTGTGTCTCGACGGGCAGCGGTTTTCTGCAGGTGGGAAGCCCAGCGCAAATGGGTCGCTTGTGCTTTCCAGTCTGCCCAGGCCGGGGCCCGGCACGCGCTGCCTGGAAAAGCTTTCCTCCCGTTGCGATGCAAGCAGTAAATTAACCCTGGGAAGTAGCTCGTGGCTCGATCCGACAGCTTGTGTTTAAATAACCACTTCACCAAACGTGACTTTTTCAGTCGTTCCTCAGCCGGGGCTGTTTCCCGGGTTTGGGATTTCCAGCCGTCAGAAGGTTCTGCTGCCGTTGTTCCAGAGCGGGGAGAGGGTTGAAGGATGGATTCCCTGGACCACATGCTGACGGACCCCCTGGAGCTGGGACCCTGCGGGGAAGGAAACGGCGTGCGCATCATGGAGGACTGTATGCTGGGTACCGCCAGGGTTAGCCTGCCCGAGGACCTTCTGGAGGACGTGAGTACTGCTCAGACCCTTGACCTGGTCAGACCCTCGGTCAGCAGTACCTTTAGCTCCTTTCGTGGGGCTTACAGGGCAAACTTCAGAGGGGAAATGTTTCTTACTGCCCTGAAAAAGGTTCCAAAACTAGCTTTGGTTACTCTCAGGAAAACATCTTTTTAACACCATTCTGTTATGTTCTTTTTCTAGATAATCTCCCTTATTTTACAAAAAACCCTTGAGAAAGTTTTGTTCGATATTAGTTTTGAATTTAGAACAAGAGGAAACAGGACCAAGTTACACCAGGGGAAGTCTGAGCTCAACGTTAGGAGAATTTTTTTTTTTTACTGAGAGAGTGGGGAGGCCTTGGAACAGGCTGCCCAGGGAGGGGGTGGGTTCACCATCCCTGGAGGCGTTCAAAAAACATCCAGATGTGGCACTTCAGGACGTGGTTTAGTGGTCCTGGGTGACATGTAGTAGACGGTTGGACTTGCTGATCTCGGAGGTTGTTTCCAACCTTAATGATCTGTGATTCTATGAACTTATTTTCATGTTGCAAGAATCACTAGTTGTAATTTTTCATAATAATAATATAACTTGCTTTTTCTCTTTATACTCGTTTGTATCATAAATACTCATCATATCATTGTCTGTGTTTGGTGAGACACTGTCTCGTGACCGGCGTTACTCAACCACCGAAAGCCTTCGGGGGCTAGAAAGTTGCCAGAGCCGCGGATGCTTTTTCTTCACCGTTATTTCTTGCTCTTCTTAGCCCGAGATCTTCTTTGACGTCGTCAGCTTGTCTACGTGGCAGGAGGTGCTGACAGATGCCCAGCAAGACCACCTGAAAAAATTCCTGCCTCACTTTCCCGAAAACAACCGAGAGCATCAGAACAAACTGATCTCCGCGCTCTTCGCTGGGGAAAACTTCCGCTTCGGGAACCCCCTGCACATCGCCCAGAAACTCTTCCGGGGTCAGTCGGTCGGTTCTTTCTGCTGTGGGTTCTGTTCTCAGCTAGCAGCGGCCGAAAACCCAAGTGGGTTTTGCCTTCTTTCTTACAGATGGACACTTCAACCCTGAGGTGGTGAAATACCGGCAGCTCTGTTTCAAGTCGCAGTACAAGCGCTACCTGAGCTCTCAGCAGCAGTACTTCTACCGGCTGCTCAAGCAGATCCTCGCTTCCCGCAACGTGAGTGGCTCGTCCTCGTGGCGAAGTGTCTTGGTGTTTGTGCCTTCACAGCTCTCCCGGGTCTTTCCTTTCACAAACTCTGCTTTTCTGGTTTTCCGTCGGCCTTTAGAATGATGCTGGAAAAGCCCTCTGAGATCAGCAAGCCCAGCCTAGGACCCAACACCACCGCATCGGCCAGAGCATGGCACTCAGTGCCGCATCCAGCCTGTCTTTAAACACCTCCAGGGACGGTGACTCCACCACCTCCCTGGGCAGCCCATTCCACTATCTGATCACTCTCTCTGTCAGGAAGTGCTTCCTGATAGCCAACCCACAGCTCCAGGCCGTGGCCTCTCCTCCTGTCACTGGTTGCCTGGGAGAAGAGCCTGACCCCCACCTGCCTACACCCTCCCTTCAGGGAGCTGGAGAGAGAGACAAGGTACCCCCTGTGTCTCCTCCAGGCTAAACAACCCCAGCTCCCTCAGCCTCTCCTCATGAGACTTTCCCTCCAGTCCCTTCCCCAGTCTCATTGTCTCCTCTGGACAGCACCTCAATATCCTTCTGGAAGTGAGGGGCACGATGATTGCAAATGTCAGGTTTGGAAGCCCTCGTAGCTCTTGCTTGTGTGTTGTGTCTCTTTTGCCATGCCTGCCTTGCCCCCTTCTTCCTGCTTTTGCCCCTTTACACTGTGCTGCTAACAAGTCATTCTGCCAGCATTTTTTACCACTTCTGTCCTTCAGCAACATTTTCACAACACGTAGTTGTATAACAGTTCCCCGGCTTCGCTGGGAGCTGGTACAGAATAGATACAAAACTCGGCTTCTGATGCCTGTAGAGAAATCCCTGCTGCTGTCACCTCAGCCTCTGGCTGCTGTTGTTGGCTAATTGCTGCCAACTGAAACGTTTTCATTGTGAATACTTGATTATGTCGTTAAGCTTAGACCTTGAAACGTATGGGATGTGGGGATGAAGACCAGAGTCTTGTCTTATTTTATAAAACACCTCAACGGTGATAGAGGAAAAAGAATATGGAAGTGTGTAGGAAGTTGTTTCCTCTGTAGCTGTACGGGGTGAAACGTTTGCTCTGGGTAGTGTGTAAGGATTTTCTGATACAGGGCTAAGGTGGTTACAGCACCACCTCCACACCTTCAACTTGGTGAAAACCCATGGGTTGAGCTTATCTCAGTATGCCCTAGCTGAGAGAGTCCGTGTCACCCGTGCCTCATCTTTCAGCACCTGCTGGATTTAGCTAGGAAAGGAGGCCCTGATCTGACCCTGAGGAGGAAGCAGTTCTCACCCACCTACGACATGGAAGAGCGAGACAGACGGACGCACCGGCGCTACTTAAAGATCCTGAAGGAAGTGAAAGAGGAGTGTGGAGATACTGCCTGGTCTTCTGATGAAGAAGGTAACGTGCTGGCCTGAGCTAAAGATTTGAGGTGTGAGTGGAGAAAAAGCTTTTGATGTGGGGTCAATGTCTTTGATAGAACGATGGAAACTGGACGCCAGTTTTATTAGCTGTGATCTAATAACCACGGGGGAACAGAATCGTGTAGATTGGTGCAGAAATCATTTTATTTCTCTGTTTATTTCAGACCTAAGCTCCTGGCCTCCAAGTTCTCCGGCACGTTGTCCGAGTCCACCGGTTCTCCTGAGAGTCATCCCCACCTTGTCGACCATGGACATGAAAACAGCAGGTGAGAACCAAACTCGAGGTCGATTTGGATTTCGGGGTGAGAATTGCTTTGAGACCCTGCAAGAAATCAGTTGGAAAATGTGGTGTTGGATGGGAAATCTGGTCATCCTTCCTTTTTGCAGTTTCTAAACCAGTTGGCTCTTCTTGCAGTTTATTTAATCTTTTCCTCCTTGGAAGGCTTGTGTTTTAACACAAGGCTCTAAAGTTTGTGTAATAATTGCTGATCTCTTTGTTATATTTTGTTTTTTCATGGTTGAAGCATTAGCATAGTCCAGTTCAAAATCTTCTGGTGTATGTACCGAGGGAATCCCTCCTAAGCTTGCTGTAAACAAGCTTCCAAACCCTTTGTGCAGCACAGCTGCTTCTCACTTCTTTTCCCTTCCATACTTGCTTCAGCGATGACATCTGATGGCCCAAGGAAGAAGGCATTGAAATAAATTGATTGATTAGAAGAATGGAGTTCAAATAAGGAAATTTTTAAAGGAAATAAGGAAAAGTTGCTGGAATTCGGAGGTTGTTGAAAGTGGCAATGGATAGAAGATGGCATTTGAAGAACGGGAACCTGTGCAAATCATGTCTGAATGTTCTGTCATTGCAGACAAGATAGAACTTGGGGAAAGTGACTTGAAGATGATGTTGAAGAAGCACCACGAGAAACGAAAACGTCAACCTGTAAGATGTCCCGAAGTCTGGGGGTGTGGGGGACTGCCTTTTATCTGTTAGTCTTTGATCTGTTAGCCGTGAAGTTCAGGGTACTTTGGGGTGACAAAACGATTGCTACTTTTTTTGTGTGTGTGCAGCCATCCTTCAGCCCTCTGCAGCAATCTGTATTTAATTGTCAGTGTCAGCTCCTCTTTGTGCTTATCTGTTCAGAAGGGGTTTGTAACTCTAGTGGCAAGTTTTGGAGGAACTAAATTTTGCATTTCAGGGGTTGGAAGAGTTCCCGACTTTTGTTGCAGTAAATAACTTTATAAGCTGATCCCAGATAAGTTTGGGGCATTTCAGTACTTGGATTATCTTCTGTACCCTTGTTGCTGTCTTAACGCTTTGTCCCTTTCTAATTAATTAATTAATTCCTTTCACATTATCTTGTAGGACCATCCTGATCTAGTGACAACAGACCTGACTCTCGAGGACATTATGACTCGAGTAAATGCTGGCAGGAAAGGTTCCTTGGCAGGTGAGTAGCTTGGATGTGGTACTTGTCCACTGCATGAATTTAGGATACCTGAATATATGTTTAAATAGGTAGGTAGTTTATGACTCTCACTGAAATATGAGAAGAAGCTTTCTAATTATTCTTCTTACCTTTTATCCTATCCACAGCCTTATTTGACCTTGCAACCCTCAAGAAAAAGGTGAAGGAAAAGGAAGATAAGAAGAAAAAAAAGCTGAAGATGATTAAATCTGAGGTGGAAGATTTGGCCGACTCTCTTAGCAACGCGGACAGAATCCCACCCCTGTCTCAGGATCCTTCCCCCATCCCTCTGTCATCTGTCAAAGAGGAGTAAGTGCTTCAGAGAGCCCTGAAGGAACACTTGGGAGAGAGCAAGAGATGTTGCAGCTCACGTTTTTGTGCGTCTTGCCCAGGCTTTGCTTTTGTGCAGCTTGGGATGTGTGAAATGTGTGGTGTTCATGTTTATATCTGAAGGTATTTACTCGGGGAACTGACTCTCCTTGTGTTCTCTTTCATTTGAAGACCTCTCGAAGAGATGAAGCCATGCCTTGGAATAAATGAAATATCTTCCAGCTTCTTTTTCCTTCTTTTGGAGATCCTGTTCCTGGAAGGACCCGCCACTCTTTCTGTGGTAAGGAACCACCCACTTATCTAGGAATCTTCTCAGAAAGCAAAATTAGGGGACAGGGAGGGTGTAGAGATTATATAATAACTGATTTTTCTCCACAATTGTCCTGCTGCAATTATATTAAGATGTAGATTACATATTAAAGTGTAAAGTGTATATGGTTTTAGCGTGTGTCATAGATTTAATCTCTTGTATCTGTAAGTCTTTCCATACCCATTCTTTAGGTAATGGTTAGATACAGTCTATATATTAAGGTCAGAGATGGTGGGGAATTGTTTTGTCCCCTTTTTGGTGTCTGTTCTCTGAAATACCATTTTAAGATTGCTTGAAAAAGTCAGGTAATTCTTCATATATATATATATACACACACACACACACACACATGCACATATATATGTAACCTATATGTATACATTTATATATATAAAACCTATATTTATATATTTTTATGTATATATATAAAACATCTTTGTCCCCTGGGTTTGTTTAGCTGCTTTTGTTTTTGTCTTTATCAAAACAGTCACAGTTTAAAGCACAGCATCTTTAACAGAATATTTCTTTTTCCTCTTCAGCTTGAAGATAAAGTTCTAGATTGGCAATCTTCTCCGGCCAGTGCACTAAATAACTGGTTTTCCTTTGCCCCTAACTGGTCTGAACTGGTTTTACCTGCCTTGCAGTACTTGACAGGTGACAGCAGAGGTAAGAATAGCTGTTAAAAATACTAATGATGTTGATACCTCAGTTCTAACCAGTGCTGGTTTGTATTATAGCTTAAATCATCTTTTAATTCATCACTACAATAAATCACTGTATTGTTGACAGCGTTTCGATGATAGACTTTATAGCTTATATTTCATGATTGTGGGAGACTTGGTTTGCATATAGACAGCTGATAAGACCCAACTTAATTCCTGAGTATATGAAAACGTGTGTGAAATTGCCTCTACACAGTCAGTTTTTCCTGTTCAGATCATGCACTTCAGGCAGGATGTTTGAAGCAGGAAGAAATTAGTCTTTTCCTGGTGCAAAGACATTGTGGTTGTCTTTGGAGATAATAAAAGATAAACTAGATGAAGCCCTGAGCAATCCACTGGAAACAGGAAGTTGGTGCAGCTTGGACTTGGGGCTTGGACTCAGACACTTCTTTCAAACTAAATGATTCTGTGGTTCTCGTTTGCTGAGTGGGAAGATCTAATGTGAGAGACCATGATGTAGATTGTGGTGGCCTTTGCAGCACAGATACTTGCTCTCTCTAATGCTCTGAATACTGTAAATCCAGAGCTTTTGCTTCCTGTGAGCTCAGAAGTAGTCGCTGTACAGTAATGTTCCTGGTGCACAAGCAGGATCTCATATGGATGAAAAGCTTCTTAGCCTGTTCTAGTCTTGTGCTGTTACTTTCCCTTGGGGCAAGTATAAATTTAGAGGTGCCCTTACATCATCACTTCAAATGCTTTACCTGTTGTTACGAGTCTTAACAGCTTGTGTTACAACAGTAGAATTTTGGGGGGTTGGATGACTGTGTGATTCCTCTGTCATGTACATTTTTCATTGTAGATGTCCCTTCCAGCTTCTCACCTTTTGTTGAATTCAAGGAAAAAACTCAGCAGTGGAAACTGCTTGGTGAGTATCTTGTGCTCTTCTACAATTTCTACTATAGTACAAGTTCACTGTGTTCTCCAGGACTTTACTTGCTGCAGCCCAGAGAGCAGGATGGAGCTCTTAATTCATTGGTCAGGCCTTTTGTCTTCTACTGTCTGAGCGAAGATGTGGTTTGGATTTGAGGTTTTCACAAGACATCAGAGAAAGAGGATAAGCGAGCAGAGAAACTGGGCTGTATTTCTTTATGTCACTGACTTAACCATGTTTATGTCACTCTTCAGGTCTGTCTGAACACCCTCCTATTTTCCTTTCTACAGAGCATACCTTCTGATTATTCCAAGTGATTATTAATTATTAGAACTATAAATGAATTTAAGCTTCTCTGTGGAGCAAAGCGATACTGTTCTCACTTTTAAAAGTGGGAACCAAAGAGCAAATGGATAACCTGTGTGTCCAGGCTCATACTGACTGAATTACAGGGGGTCTTCTGTTCACATTTGTCCATTTAGCAACTAGTCTTCAAACACTGAAATTGGAGGGACTGTGAAATGTGGAAGATGCCTCGTGACTGGTGATGCTGAGTTCAGAGGCGGGAAGGGAGTAGGAGATAGGCTGGGAAGTACAAGCAACTGGCTGCATAACAAGTAAAGGACTTCTATTTCCTCTGTCTTGGAGTAGGTTCTTGCCAAGATCACGAGAAGGAATTGGCAGCACTGTTTCAGCTCTGGTTGGAGACCAAAGACCAGACTTTTTTCAAAGTGAGTCAGAAAAAATCACCTTCTAGCAGCACAAAACCTGAGTTATATCCAACTCTGACATTTCTTTGTTTTTTTTGACAGGAAAATGAAGACAGCTCAGATGCCACAACACCAGTTCCCAGAGTGTAAGTACATAACACTGCCTGAAAGCTTTCACAGCGTGTGCTAAAGTGATGAATTTGGTCCTTGTGCCTCTGGGTCTGAATAACTGGTTGCTTAAAATAAAAAGATCTTTACATCATGGGGCAGGAGGGAACTTGGTAAGTCTGCTTTTATAAAGGCAGTAACTAGACTTCAGAAAGTCAGCTGATTTTCACAGCAAACCTGTTGTCTAACTTATGTCCTGGTAACAAGATTATTTACAGTCCTTGCTTACCCTCGGGTAATGCACAGAGTGTATTTTAGAACCTCTGCAGAAGGTCTTTGTATTGTCAAGTGCTTTCAGAATTTGGTGAGAAGGATTCTCAGAAAGGGGGGGAGTTCTTTGGGCCTGCTGTGGACTGGTTGGTCAGAACTGATGGTGACCTTTGTTTCAGAAGGACTGACTACGTAGTCCGACCTAGCACTGGAGAGGAGAAACGTGTCTTTCAGGAGCAGGTAAGAATTCATTTTAAACGCCCACGTTGAAACAGTTGGCCACTAAAACAAGAGGGTTTTATATTCTGCACAGACTTTGTTAATGTGTGTGGCAGAGTAAATTTTGGAAACCTCTTGCCAGGTTAGAGGAGGAAGAAAGGGCTTGTTGCTGCTGGGGGAAAGGGTGTTTGCTGGGTGGAAAGTGAATCTCTGGCACCTCTCTAGTTTGGTGCAGCTGAACCTAATGTCATGCCCCTGCCCACTTTGGTTAGGGGGTGTTTTATATTCTGCTTCGAGTAGTTTGTGTCCACAATAAGATTATACAGTAATATCTGAGCCTTTCATTTAAAACCACCTTTCTCTGGAGATTGATTTTAAGTTACATTATTAGTTAAACCGTAGCACAAGCTTTCCGAGACTTCGCTTTTTATGTTTCCTGATAAATTCAGTTCTTTTTCTTCCAAATACAGGAACGTTACCGTTACAGCCAACCCCACAAAGCTTTCACTTTCCGTATGCATGGCTTCGAGTCAGTAGTTGGTCCAGTGAAGGGTGTGTTTGACAAGGAAACCTCATTAAACAAAGCCCGAGAGCATTCTCTCCTGCGCTCGGACCGACCAGCCTACGTTACCATCTTGTCCCTTGGTAAGGCGATGGCCATAACATTTGGGTTTTGGAGAAGAAAAGGGCTCCCCTGACCCCCTCCAAACAATAACTTTAGGAATCTACATTATAAAGGGAAAAGATGGGCGGGCTGGGATGACATAAGCAAAGATTAAATCAGTTATATGAAATGCTGAGAGCAGGAATAACTAGAAGAGACAACTGGAAATAAAAAAAGAAGCCAGCACAGCTGATGTGCTTTAATCTGGTCCTTTAGAATCTCTGCTCATATCTCTGAGGGATCCACAGGGCTGGATTTTAGTGAACAAGTAGGTACCATGAGAGTGGGGAGGAAAGAGCAATACCAAAATATACCTGCTGAAGTACTTTGCATGCAGCTACCTAGTTACAGCTGGAAGTTTGAGCTCTGCTTCTGCATTTCAGTTCGTGATGCTGCTGCTCGCCTTCCTAACGGAGAAGGAACTCGTGCTGAAATCTGTGAGCTGCTTAAAGATTCCCAGTTCCTAGCTCCTGATGTCACAAGTGCTCAGGTAAGTTGGATGTTGTGTCTGGCCTCAGATTCTCCTAAAAATACACTGTGCAGACCTGGGCAGTATTCAGTGGCTGAGGCCTAATCATTTTTCATGCTGCTTTGACTAGCAAATGAGAGCTGTGTACTACTCTGGGGAGCTGCTGCCATTCTGCACTGAACTCTGGATGATGAATAAACAGCTAAAAAAGCCCCAGAATTAACACCACGTCGTATAGCTGCTCGTATTATAGATTGAGAAACAGTTTTCAGAGCTGTCAGCTTTGGTGGAAGCCCCTTTTTATCCAAGGTGGTAAACAGCACCCTGTGCCACAGCATCTGCTCTCCGTTCTCACTCCTGTAAAGATTGCTAGCAGCTTACTCAGGTTTTGTGCTAAATAGGATTGTTTTTCTACTCAGGATCTTTGTAATTGATCTCTGAACTTGCAGGTTAATACTGTTGTTAGTGGTGCTTTGGATCGACTGCATTATGAGAAGGATCCCTGTGTGAAATATGACATTGGACGCAAGTTGTGGATCTACCTGCATCGGGACAGGAGCGAGGAAGAGTTTGGTAAGCCTGGCTTGGTGATAACTTAAGAACTGAAATTGTTTATACATCTCTTGAGCTTCATCAGACCACCTGGATAATGACCATCAGTTTGTCAGTCAGTTTGCTCACATTAGCCCACCAGCACTTGAAACTGAGTCTTGCAGAGCAGTCTGTCACTGTGAAGTATTTTGATGTATGTGTACATTCACACCTTCTTACGTGTCTTATTTTCAGCCTTTTTTGGCTAATTTTACTTGATGTTTTTCTTTGCCCTATTATGTGACTATGCATGTTTGATTTCTTGCCTGAAAATGAACCTGCAGGTCTCAACTGGCCTCTTTCTTAACTCATGTTTGCTCGTCTTCAGGAGCTCTAACCATTCATTTGTGTTTGCAGAACGGATCCACCAGGCACAAGCTGCTGCAGCAAAGGCCAAGAAAGCTCTTCAGCAGAAGCCAAAACCTCCAGCTAAAATGGTAAACTTCTGGATGCTTTTGGGATTGGGAAGGAGATGTGGTCTTAATTTAATCCATGAATTCTGCATCCATAGCGGCCGATGAGAATTACCATGTACTTGAGTTATCAATTCATTAGGTACATGAGTGTCAGGGTTTGTCTAGCACCAGTGCACAAAATGAGGAGGGAAAGAGGGGACTTCAGTCATTCAGGATTTAGCACCAGAGCATCATTCATAACCACACAGAGCTCAGCTTGAAGTGCTCAGCCTGCTCTAGAGTGCAGCAATCAAACCAGTTTCTGTGAAGACCTTCACGTGTGATGTGGTTTCTTTGCAGAAGTCTAGCAAGGAGAGTTCTGTGAAAGCCCTCCCCAGCAGCTCATCGGAGCCCAGTCAGCTGAGCCTCAGTGACTCCAGCATGCCACCAACTCCTGTGACTCCCGTGACACCAACTGCACCAGCATTACCAGCAACGCCTATTTCACCCCCACCGGTGTCTGTGGTTGGCAAGAGTGTATCTAGTGCTGGAGCAGAGCCTGCAAAGCCCAGCCAAAGGTGGTACTGCTGTCTTATAAATCACTTGTTAACGTTACTGGCTCTTTCACTTTCTTTTTCACTTAGGAAGAATTTCTTCCCCATGAGGGTGGTGAGACACTGGAACAGGTTGCCCAGAGAGGTGGTGGAAGCCCCATCCTTGGAAGTTTTTAAGCCCCGGCTGGATGGGGCTCTGAGCAACCTGATCTAGTGGGAGGTGACCCTGCCCATGGCAGAGGGGTTGGAACTAGATGATATCTAAGGTCCCTTCCAACCCTGTCAATTCTATGATTCTATGCTTTAAGAGCACACATTAACTATAGTTTACATCCACAGAACCCACTCTAAAAAAATACAACCCCCTACACATAAACACAGACAAACATTTAACTCTGCAGTAATGCATATCAAGCAGTCCAGTCAGATGAAGAAGGTAGTACCTCTAGGAAACTTATATTTAGTGACTGAGCACAAAGAGTAGGATAAATTATTAAATGATACATTCTGCAAAATTTCTGTTGGCTAATAATCATGTTAATTGTCTGATCTTTTAAAATTAGATTTGTTTTGTGATGGTACTTATGAATAATAAACAAGAACTAAACAAAACAGTTATAAAAGGACTAATGTTTGGAACTTTGCTAGTCTTCTCAGGAATCAATTTACAGTGTTTGTAATGCTCAGATATTGCAAGCTCAGTGTCATAGGAGTATTTAAATAAACATGACCCAAACAGATAATAATTTTTTCTCTAAAGATAAAAAAATGAACCAGCCCAGTACCTATCAGAAAATGAAACCTTAGAGATCTATACTTGTCCATAGAATTCTCAGCAAATATTGATCATCTCTAAATACATGAATACATGTTAAATTTTTCTTACTACTATTTTTCTTAACATTATTCTGAGGCATTAGCTGCTCTGAGTAGTGTATTAACAGACATGTAGTGTGTTATCTGTTGCTCTAATTATACAATTACTGTGTGAATATCTTGTTATGAGAAATTTCCTTACTCATCGTCAATATTCTATGAGGTAAACAGAGCATATTATTATATTTGTGATTCTTCATAGCACACTATTTCTTCGTGTTTATGGAAAATAACTTTGATTTGTGAATTTCTGAGTATTTGAACCAAACCTTTCTCTCAGTTGCAGGATACGATGTGAACCCCACATAAATTAATAGCAAAATGGCTTTAAACTCTCTGGAATGTGATCCCTTCTCACAGCCCCTAGCCCATTCCCACTTTTCTTGCATTTTTATTTGAAATGATACAGTAAAATAGTATTTTCAACTTTTCAACATAACTACAACCTCTCAATTTGAAGAGAACACTATTCACCTACAAAGAGTGTGTGTATGTGAGCTCTGAGAGCTTTTCTGAATGCTGATGTCACGTTGCCTAGAACACTCTATTACCTTACTTCATGGAACACCTAATATAGAACCTATTATAGTTGCTAAGTAATGTCACACTGGTTTTACTATGAATAAATAAAATACATCACACAGAAATCATGAAGAATAGTGAAAAAAATAATTGTTAGTAAGAAGAGAAGAACCCCTCTGCACCAAAGTCAGGATAACATCTGCATATTCAGTCAGAGTCATGCATGTCTCTTTACACTGGAATCAGAAAGTGATATGTGACACATGATGAACATAGGTCCATGAGTAGCCCAGTTAAGCAGATATGATCACTTGTCATATACAATAAAAGAAATGTGACGGGGATTTTCAAGATAAATATTCTAACCTATTAGATCTAGCACAAAAATCCAAGGTCATAATAAAAAAAACAAAACAATTAAAGGCATCAGTTTCTACAATATTTTTCATAATAATATTAAATAAGTAATATCACAGTATGCCTTGTGAACTATTATTGTTATTTGAGGGTCATAATTAGTAAGAAAATAACACAAGGATTGATTGTAACAACTAATTTTCCAATAACAGTGTTCTAATTTTTAAGAGCAATGGTGAAAATAACTATACTTTCCTGAGAAGAAAGTTAATTAAGAGTTCCCCATACTCAAGTAATTTCCAAGACATTTTTAGGGCTTAGTAAGTATGGTTTTGCAGTATTTTGCATTTTATTTCACTAGTCATCGATCTCCAGTGTTTTGTCTTTTTTTACTGCAGACAGTAGAGATCGAGGGAAAATTAACACCTCAGGCTTTATATTTAAACAGTGTCAGCTGTTCAGTTCCTTAATGTTCAAAATGAGAAACCTTCCCAGCTGATGGAAATCTGAAGAGCTATCTTTACTTCAGTGAGGAAATACTATTCTACACCTCTTCAAGAGATGGATGCTGTTTATCATCCCTTTTTACATCTTCATGGGTAAACATTTACAGTTGAACTAAGTGAGAGAAGAACATCTGGAAGGCTTCCACTGAACATAAAAAGGAGTTTTCAATATTTATAAAAGAAACCTTGTGGAGTGATAACTGTAGATGATCAAATATTATTTAGCCTTCTACCACCTTAGGAAGCATTTCCAAGTCTAGCTCTTACAACTGGTAAAGCTGAAAATAATTTCTGAAAGGTATTTATAAATGTTTAACAAATCCCTGAAAAGTATTACTTTTTATCATGTAACTGTTTGAATATTGACAATAGTTACTCATGTTATTTGGTTTTCATTCTTTTTCTTAATTAGTAATCAAAATTGCATACAAAGGAAATAAAAAATATAAACTAGAAATATATCTATTTTTTCAGCTATTACATAGAAATATGAAAATAAATATTCAATGTTAAAGTTTTCTCAGTGGAAAAAGTGTAATTCGTTATGCCAGTGTAGTGCCTACCATAATAAAAAAAACTACAGCCTGATTCCTCTCAAAGAAAGGATAAAAATCAGCACAAAGTGTATCCATTGGTGAATATAATTAACATCAAATACAGCAGGATCAAGGTAGAGCTCTCTCGTTCAATGAACATTTGCAAACACATAACCTCCCTGTGCTGACACCACTTGCTAATTACATATTGCTCTCTGCTGCATGCCTCAAAATAAGTTTGGGGTTTTTGTTTGGGGTTTTTGTTTGGTTTTTTTTCAAATGCCCTATCTTGGAAATCGTACAAGGTCATAAAATTTTTCTTACAGTGAAGTACAAACTGAACTAGAGAGTGTTCAGAAAGCGATGGCTTTGTAATAGCTGAAATCCTGTAACTGAACAAATTAACGGTTTATGCAAATGGAACAATATAGTGAGTAATTCCCATGTACTCAGCCTGCGTTGCAAGTGACAAATTTAAGTTCTTTGGAAAGAGAAGACCCTTTCACATATTTTTTGTGCAGTGAGATTATCTTTACAAAGACAGGATCTATGAAGTGTGAATAGCCTTTCAAATGCTTCCTAGAGTCCTGACAGATTTCAGTCCTGATTTTTTTTCTCTTAGTTCTTTCAATGACTTGTCAGTGTCCTGGCTCTTGGCAGGTGGATGCTCATACACTCATCAGCAAGTTTTTGGCATCCCATTTCTCCCTGCCCCTGTCAATAATCACTTGCAAGCTTGGCAGATACTGCTGATTTCTCCTTTATTCCTTTACTGCTTCTTGCTTTATTTGCTTGCTATTTGCTTGCTTTAAAATAGCTATTCTTGTTTCTGTGTCTGAAATATGTTGTTAATAGTGCTTTTCTCCATAGCACAGGAATTCTCTCCCCTCATATCATACCCTGCTAACGTAATTTCTCTACTGCCATGTTCCAATGAGTTATTTAGTTTCGTGATGTATGATACTCTCACTATCAATTTTTTCAGGATGCTGATTCCTGAAGACTCACATGAGAATTCACTTTTAAATATGAGTGGCTGGCTGGCTGCAGACACAGATATGTACTGACTTTATTTTCAAATGTCCTATAAGCATAAATATACATGGTGGTTGTTGGTCTTAAAAATCTAGTGATAGACACAATATTCCATAAGATAATAATTGTAATGGTTTTTGAAACACAGACCATTTGTCTACACAGTTTTCCAAATTTCAGAAATGTTTGCACCTCTTAAGGCATATAACCAACACCAATTTTATTAAGGATCCCTGTTGTTTTATAGTTTTTAAATTCTTTTATGCAGGCTGTTCCAAAATTGAAATTGTGAGACATGAAATGCTACATTTATTAATTGAACTGGGGGCTGAAGTCGTATTCACAAAAATAGATTGGGAATTCACAAAGCTCAGTCGGGCAAGTGGATATTCTTCACTTTGAGAAAGAGATTGGATATGGTTGTCTGCACTCACAGAGTGACTGTTCTGGGCCTTCCATAAGGCTTTATTCTACAGGTAATTTAGAAACATATAAATTTTCCATAAGGTATAATTATGAGCAAGAAGCTGTGTTTCCTTACCATCAAGTCTGAGAGCTATTTTCTAAATTACCTTTCAACTTCAACTAGGCCCAGAAAGTCAGAGTCCTCCAAATACAAGCTGTTATTACTGGAAATCTGAAGCAACTAGCTGGTACAGAACTTGTTTCATAAAAAATGTCAAGAGAAGAGGGATGTAAATAGTAAAACTTCAGGAAAAGAACTCACTAGATATTGAGTGTTACCTACTAAGTTACTGAATTTCTCTAATAAAATGCTGTTCATTAAATAAATTGATTTGTGTTTTAAGAGGTAAAAATTAATTAACTGAGCAAGTGGACTTTTAGATCAATTTTCTGAGATTCCTGTGTGGTGTATAACATCAGTGTATTATTATGGATACAAGAATTTGAAAGCTAGCCTATCTGTCATCAGATCCTTGAAGAGGAATCTAACAGACAATTACATTGTTAAATAAAACTTCTTAGTGATGGCTGTGTTTTCCTATGATTTCTAATATTTATGTTTTGAGATTGTTTTATAATAGTTCATTTTTCTTTGTAAAAAATAATTTATTTTGTATTTGTTATACATGAATGGTATGAATTCAAGTATATTAACTTGAAAGAGTAATTTTCAGCTGTGTGACTCTACAAAGTTTTTATGTCTATTATTTAGGTATAATCACAGGGATTGCTGTGGTTTTCAAATGCATTTAAGACCCTATATTTCTCTTTTAGTCAAGTGGTTCTGTGAATCCTAGACATCACTCAGAAACAGACTCTAATATCATTGCAGAATTCAAGTGATAAAGGCAGGACTTATTAAAACATTTGTGAAAAATCCATCTGTTGCTTTAGTATAGTTGAATAACAGAGAACTGAGCTGCTTTTATTTTTTAATTTTAATTTCTGAAAATACTGGATATCAAACTGGTTTGTTGTTTATTGAACTATACAAGGCACTGAAGTTTCCTTTTGTTTACATAGACTTTTCCAGAATAAGGATCATTCAGATCCTAAATTTAGGAACATTGTTCTTAAATATCTGTTTTCTAACTTTTCCTCTAAATTTCAAGACATTATGGTATACATGTATGATTGGATTCACTATGCTTAGAAAAAACTGAGTTAAAAATATAGATTCCACACTTGTGCGAGGACTAACAGATGCATATGTACTCTGCTGTGACTACATCCGTGAGTCTACAAGCCAGGATTCATGGAAAGACTGGTTAGGGGCAGGTCTGAGCTTCCTGCTTGTTTGAATGTGAATCAGCTGCAGCCAAGAAGCCATTAATATATTTTGTCTGGTGCTATGCCTAAACAAAGTTTTCCTCTCAAAAAAACCCCACCAAAAACCAAACCAACCAACCAAACAAAATAAATAAATAAATGCACCATGCAGTCAAAAGTTGTCTCCAGCTTTAAACACAAATACCAGATACCAGTTCAGAAAAAAACCCAAAATCAACATTTCCTACTGTGTTTTCAAGAAGAACGGCAATAAATTTTAAAATATGATGTTAATTAAACTATTTAAGTCCACACAAAATAGTTTCATCTATCTCTGAGTTCTTTCATTAGAAGGTAACAAAATGAATGGTGCTTGCAGGAATCATTCTTTAAAATGTGTTATCCTCTTTGCATTCTTTCCATAGCCCAGAATTTTAACTATGTGTTGAATGTCTGCTGACATTTGATACTCATTATCTGAAAGCAAATATCTTGGAGGATTCCAGAAGTGATCCTAACAACATCCTTAGATTTTCATGGAAGACAATGAATGTTCTAGTAACTGTGTTGTGAAGGGCAAACATATGAAAAATATGTAGAATTTCTAAAATGAATTGACAGATTCATTGATGACAAATGGTTAAATTGCTCAGAACTGCAGAGAGTACAGTGTCATTACCTGATAATAAATCGACTGGAAATACAAAAAAAAAAAAGCAAGCCAAGCCTTCAATATTAGTCTAGTCAATGCCCCCATTCCTACTTTTACTGGTTTTTAGAAATGATAACCTGTTATATCTTAGGCATGACTGTCAGCATGGAACTGAACCTGTTATCTGTGGTAACCTTGTGCTGAGGAAAACAATGAACTGAAAAATCTCTGTCACCTTTAATCACCATTTACTCTTCAGTTCCTACACAGGAAGGCATTAAACCACAAGATGTAGTTCAAGAACCACTTCAGCTGTGAGAAAAGCCTACTTTTAAAGGTGAATTACAAAACCTTTTATTTCTCCGTCCTTTATGGGGTTTCATATTTCCTTCTATTTCCTCCCCCCCTCCCCTTTTTTTTTCTTCTTAAGAATTTGGCTAATCTAAACTATAATTTAATCAATGTAATAGATAAAAAGTACTGCATATTTTCTTTATGTAGTCAAACTAACTATTTATTTCAGCATCTGAAATATGGGGGTTGGAAAGTTTTAACTCCTACAGAATTTATCAAATTTCATATGAGACTTGATTTTGCAATGTTTCACTAACATGGTAGTGTTTTTCAAACCTAACTCTCTGTGGTTTTCTTGATTATTGCTATTATTTTAATGACATATTATCTGTATTGATCATACTGATCTGCTAAGATAAACTGACTGACTTCGCTGTAATCAGCATTAAGCTTTGCCAGGGTTTGGCGGGCAGGAGATGTGTTCTGAAAACAGGGGAATTCTAAAAGTCCCTTGACAACAGCCCTCCTCCCACACCATGCTGTTTTATCAGAAGTTCAGTGAAGCAGAGTCAGAACTGTTATCTGCAAAGAAAAGATTGGTTTTACATCAGGTTAGAGTCAAGTAACACTTGTATTTTGCTCCGTGCAGATTCACCTTTTTGTTTTTGAGATTGCTCTGAATCCCACATATAAATATGTAACTTCCTAAACTCTCCCTTGATAGATGTTTTCTTTTGTTCTGTAACCTGACAGGCTCACATACCCAAAACTTACTTAGCCATTTACTGCAAACAAAACAGAACAAGTAATTAAAGAAAAACTTGATCTATATCATAAAGACAGATTCAGGAAAACGTATCTCTGGGAGGTGTTTAGAGACAAGGGATAGAAAAACAAGGGCTAAAGTGCTTACTGAGGAATAGGTCTGGCAACCTGATTCCAAGGCTTCCCCATAATATTAATTTCACTTTGTATCTCTTACTGAGGATCTGAATAAGAATCATTCGCAATGCAGCACAGCCTGTGATTGTCAGCATATGCAATAGCCTTGGTAAAGCAGCCACTCTTACTGCTCATGGAAGTGCAAGTAGATGAGGAGCCACAAGCTGGCTTCCCTGATCTGTCCATCATCTTCATCAGCCCAGGAAGGCAACTGCTCTTTAAGCGTGAGAGCATGGGTTGGACTCCTGCTACATTTACAAGTAATGTATCTTTTTTATTCATTTTGCAAACTAATTAGAACTTTAAACATTGGTCATGCTAACGCAGCATGATCTGTAGAACTGTCAGGTATTCCTATAATAAAACCTTGTTTTAAGGTTTTCTATCTCAGGTGTTGAAATCCAATTTGGATGCGACCTGACATGTGAATTTCATTTTGGGAAGAAAGTTTACACTTGTTGTGACTAAGGTGTTATTGGTTTCTTTTTCTAATTATTTATAGATCCATAAAATGTTTTCTCTTCAGATAATTTCTTATTTGCAACCACAGACACACACCAGAAACTGTTACATTCTAATTCATAAGAAATATAACTCTCTCAGTACAGAATCCTAGTTTGTGTTTTTCAAAGACTGAAATAAACCCTTGAGTTAATACATACAGTAATTATTTTTCCTTAGAACAAGGATGATTGTTTTACTAAGGCTCTTCAGATACAGTTCCACGTTGTTAAATAGGTTCAAAAATCCAGGAAGCATTAACAGGATTTAATGAAAAATGGACTTCAAGTAGACCTTCGTATCAACATTTTGAACACTGAGAATGTATGTTTATGGTCTCAAATTTAAGTTGGAGTATTTATTTTACAATGAAAAAATAATGTATTTCTGTGACTTTTTGACAAATAGTCAAGATGCTTTTTTCAATACAGCCAAGTCCATTTTTTCCATTTTGATACAGACAGGAGACACCATCTATAATACCAATGCAGCGTTTGTGTAAATAACTGAACTGCAAATTACAAACAATTAATAAAGGTTTTATCATAGGTCCTGATATGAATAATTGAATTCACAACAGGTGAAACCAACCAGTCCTCATTCACAATTTAATTATTTTTGACTCTTACTTTACAAAGGGAAACTTACTGAAATAATGAGATTGTGTATGAACAAAGAATAAGAAAAGCATTACTTTGACTAGGGAATGTGTCTTACCAAAGCTGATCTTGGAACATCAAAACTGATCTTGTGGGACAGAATGACACATGTATATTGGGTTTTTTATTTCTTAATCTTCCTTCTTTTTCTTTTTTCTACCAAAAGATTTAAAAGGTATATTTTGTTGGGGAAAAAAAAAACCAAACAAAAAGAAGCAATGAAACAATAACAAAAACAAATAAACAACAAAACAAACAAACAAACAAACCAAACAGCACATATGAAGAAAAAAAAAAAACCATGAGAAAACCAGCACTCAAGTCTCATCTTTATTTCTAACAGTTGCAGTTGGGCTTCTGGTTTGTCAGCATTTTTGTGATCATACTTGCACTGTGATTTTCACTTATGACAGGTGGTGTTTATGTATTGTAGACTATGCGTTCTGCAAAATGCCTGATTTTGCAGTGTAAACCTGGATATACCGACAAAAACACAGCTCTCAAAGGCAGGCATGTAGAACTACTGGAATTAATTTTTGAAATTCTTAAAATGCCAAATTATGTCATTCCTGTTAAAATTTTGTGCCTGTACTGTTTTTTTCTGGGATAGAGTTCATTTTTTTTTGCTTGTATGGAGCTATGTTTTGGGCTGGTGCTGCATCAAACAGTGTTATCCACAGGGATGTTTAGCCATTGCTGAGCAGCACTTACACAGAGTCAAGCCTTTTCTGCTCCTCACCCCACCCCACCAGTGAGTAGTCTGGGGTTGCACAAGATATTGGGAGGCAACACAGCTGAGACAGCTGATCCCAGCTGACCAAAGGGATATTCTAGACCATATGATGGGTTGGAGTGTGGTGGGATTGGCAGTGTTAGGTTAATGTTTGTATTTGATGATCTGTAAGGTCTTTTCCAACTGAGACTACAATTCTATGGTGTCATGCTCAGCAGTAAGTACTGGGGGAAGAAGGATAAAGGAAGGGCCTTTGCAGTTACGGTGTTTGTCTTCCCAAGTAAGTGTTATGTATAACGGATGGAGCTGTTTTCCTGGAGATGGCTGAACATCTGCCTGCCAATAGGAAGTAGTGAACGAATCCCATTTTGCTTTACTTGAGTCCATGGCTTTTGCTTTACCTATTGAACTGTCTTTATCTCAACCCATGAGTTCTCTCACTTTTACCTTTCTGATTCTCTTCCCCAGCCCACCTGGGGAAATGAGTGAGTGGCTGGGTAGAGTTTAGCTGCTGGCCAGGGTTAAACCCTGACGGCAGTGTACTGCTATTTCTACAGCTTTAAAAGGATTGCAAACATAAGCACCTTTATGGGCAAATTTCAGTGATGAACCTGCTTTTCTAAAGAGTGAAGGAGTTAACAGAATAATTTTTTGTACATGCTCAGATAAATTAGTTATGCTAAACCTAAACATGGTTAACTAAATGGGCTTTTGTTCAATTAAATATATACATTTTTCATAGACATTGAGCTTTAAAAATTTAGCTCCTACAATACAATCCTGAGAATAAACATCTAGAAAGCAGAAAATAGCTCATTTTACATTAAGAACCAACTTGAAACAGTACAGGAGATTTTAAAATTTATTTTACCTACTAACTATATTGTTTATATTTTGTATTGCTTCTGTTATGATTATGTTGTGTTATGCTATGATTATGAGGCAGTAGAACTAAATGAACACAAGAAAAACAAACTTTTTATGCACACTTTGCAGGAACAATGAAACATACAGAAAATGTCATATTGAAAGAACAGTTGTTTCAAAATATAATGGTCTTTAAAGAAAAAAAAAAAAAGGTACCAGCAGTTCTTCATGGAAGCAAATATTATTTTTTGATGCCATTAGCTGTTAGACATGCTTTGATATAGAAAGCTTAATGGTGCAGAGAAGTTTACATAAGCCTTTTGCTTTAGGCTGTAATGGATCAATAACATAAACATGGACATATGTTTGCAAACATACAGGTATGGAAAGAAATTACTTCACCTTAGAGTTGACATAACAAAAAGCTAAGGATTCATCCAATCCTTAACCAATGTATTAGAAAACATTTGCTTCCTTTCTTTGTGGTCTGTGACGTGTACTGGCTTCTGTTCTGCTAAAAAGATTGCTTCTTTGTGCTGTCCTGATAGCTGCACAGAAAGTGAGGTGTAAATACATGAAAGAGGGAGAAATTGCTTCTGAGAAAAACTGACAAATGTTTGTGTAAAGAACTTTCCAGAGCATGAAGGTGGGCCATCCATGAAAAGAGGAGATTAAGTGTGTGAGAAACAGACAGAACTGCCTTAACAGCAGAGTAGAGAACAGGAAAAGACTCAGAAGAGCGAGTCATTTGAGCAAATCATCAGAGGCAACACAATGAAAAAGACACCCTGGGGATACAGAAAGGTCTTTGTAGTGTCTCCTGCAAACCAGAAAGCCTCCAAAAGGCTTCTAGCCCACCTGGGAACCTGTAAGTTATAAAGTAATATTGATGATGGAAACACAGAGGGAGAAGAATGACCCTCTCTCGCTGGAACATTTTTGTTCAAGTGTCTTTTTATTCTTTGAAAGGGATTCTGCCAGCAGGATGTAAACAATTTAAAGCATAGAACAATTCTTTATTCACTAATACATGCAGTATAACAACCATATTACTATGCTAAGCATTAGCATAGTTTCTCTGAACATCTCTCCATTACCTCTTCCACTCAGCTCTTCTACCTGGAGTCCCAAGACATTTAATTTCCCTTCAAATCTCCAGCCTTCTCTCAGCCCTAGATCTTACTCCTAGTCTTGGATTTTCCCCTACTAAACACACATTAGGTCTCCTAATTCTCCATTAAGTAGGTCCATTTCAGATGTCTTTCCCATTTGTCTCATCAGATACTTGCTGCTTCCTCCCACATCCCAACACTTCCTTATTCCCACTGGTTGAAGGTTATTTCCTTAAATCTTTTGAAGGCTACCAGGCCTGACTTCTGTGTGGGAAGAGATGACCCAGACAGAACAAGAACAGTCATTCTTTCATGGCCATTCTTTCTGCAGCAGGGGTGGTAATGTTTCCTGATGAGACCCCCAGTCAGGGTCTGAAAAATAGCCCCTGAGCTAAAACATGGGAAGTTTCTGAGACTATATTGCATATTTAAGATGGGTTTGATGAGACCTGCCTTTGTTATAAACCCAGATGCTGTGTATGTTTCTGCTCCTGAAGAATGAAAAACCAGTCAAGGGGATTAGATGTTATAATCTGCTAGAAAACATATCTTACTTGGTTAAAAAATCCTGCCTATCCAGGATCTGCATAGAAATTAATAGATATTTTTATTTATAAGGAATTTATCAACATAGTAGAAAAATAATTTGGAAATATAGATTGCAATTTCAAAGCTGAATGGCAGCACTTACACCAAGATGTCACCTGGAAACTGAAAACCAATCTGAATTAGACAAGGCTGAGATTTACAGCACGTCAGTGAAACTGCGACTACACAACCCTAATTCTATTCATTAAGTCATCACTGATTTCATTCACTAATCAATAATGTGAGCTTGCTATCCAAACTGCCATTTGTAATCCGTACCTCTCTTTTCTGAATTCTCTACCAAGTTAGTTGCTTAGAGAAGAGGTCCTGTTATCCTGTTTATGATGCTTGTGAATAATTAGCATCTTATGGAAGAAGGAGAAACATGGCAAACATCTAGTGATATTTCTCTGGTATAATTTGCGGGTCTCTAGTGATTTCTCTGTGAGACTGCCTGAATCCTATCCACTTCTTAGTGGTTTAATAATCCTTTCTCTCCACACTCCTTGCTTTTTTGTGTGTGTGTTTTGTTTTTGTTTGTTTGGTTTGTCTTATTTGGTTGGTTGGTTCACTGGTTTTGATTCACCTTTTGAACCCTCATGCAAGTTTAGCACATCTAATGTCCTTTTGCCAGATCATGGCTACTTATTAGATAAAAGGAACCCAATTTGCTACACGCCTTTCTTCCCACACTCCTCTGCTGTATCATTACATTGCAAGGATAATAAACATGTGCTTAAAAATACCATTGTATTTTCAGGACTTGACAGTACTACGAAAAGATCACAGTGTGCTGTGGGAATAGATAATTGAATGACTGCTCTGGTTCATGTTGCTTTTCTGATTGTGCTTTATCCAATTTCACACAATTGCCATAGGCTTAAGCACAGGCACTTAGATATCATGGTGTGATTCTGTGCAAGCACCTATCTGGGAGACAGGGAATCATCCACAACCTGGCATGCACAGAGATATTCAATCTGTATTAAAGTCATTTACCTGCTCTGGGGACCACCACAATACAGCAAGAGTAAGACCAGTCTTCAGGCAAAATAACAGGCTACTTTTAACTCTTAGTAGTTGTCTCTATCATTGCTTCCTCCAGCCAGAAAGACTTTTTCACAAAAAAAATATTTCCTTTTCCTACTAATATCCAAGCTAACAAGATGAAATGCATTGATGTCTATGTAACATTACTTAGACGGTGTAAAATTAAGCATAATTTTTATTAAAATGTATATATGATTATATTTTCAAAGCTGGCTCTGTTTTCTGGGGGTTTTGCCTTTAATGGTCTATTCCTGAAAGCTTACGAAGGCTTGGGATATCAGCAAAGTCTAACCTATATATCCAGCTTGTATTTAGAGGTAGTGATAAATATGATTCCTTTAAGATCCTGTGGGGAGACGGACATCAAAAATCTTTTCTCAGATGCATTCAAAAGGATCATGAATGACTACATTAATTTGCAGAATACTTGATTTAGGAACTTAAAGGTGCAATTCATCCCAAGAACTAGCTGCAGAAGGAGGTCAATGGGGTACAGGGAAACATTCAAGGATGTATAGAAAAGTTGCTTTTCTATTTATGTATTAATAAATGCCTCAGGTGAGATCTACGGAGAAAAATGAAACAATACTTTTAAGCACAGAATTCCCAGGGGATGAATACCAGTATTTGAGAATAGAAAATGCTAGAAATAGGCTGGTTCAGCCACGCAAAACATGGATGGATTATTACCAGCTAGCTAAAAGTATCATAGCTTGTAGGTACTGCAAAGACATTTACTGTCAAAAAACCAACCAACCAAACAATAATCAGACAGAATTTGTATCCTTAGTATTAGTTAAGTGGCTTTCTCTACTCTCTTTATTTTGATGGTGTCACTGCTGATATATTTTTTAAGGAAAAAACACCACTATTATTTAAAGAAATAATCGATTTGCTGCAGACAGGAAAAAAAGTTGCTTTTATTTTGCAGGATTCTACTCCTGCCTGTCAAATAAATATCAAAACTGGCTAGATGTGTCTCCTGGCATGTCAGTGACAGTGAAGTGACAGTACAGACATCTGAGGCCTAGCTGTATGAGCAAGAAAAGGCTATTGCAACAAAGTCTCCTGAGGAATTCCTGAAAGCAAGCTCTGTTCCAGATAGAGACAGGAATAAAATCAGGGTAAAGGAACACAGAACAACAAGAAGACTCCTTGGCATACTACAGCAAATAACAATCCTGCAGTAATACAACAAATACGGAAAAAATTAAAGGCAAAAATCAAGCTTCCAAGTTTAGATTTATAAGTAATGCCACAAACAATCAGCACAGAACCGGGACAAGAATACATTTTTCTGCCAGCTGAAGTATTTTTAGGTATGCTAACAATGTGCTATGAAGGCTGCACAAATACACTGCACTCTGAGCAATGCACATTCTGCCGCTAAGCAAGAGAACTGTTGAATGTGACTCCTCACATTGTTAGCAGTCAGCGGTCCTACAAATATAGACCAAAAATATACACAGAGTCTTTGCCAATGTTATAAAACAGGAAATGGGGGGCTGTTGTGCAATGTGGCTACTGGAGTGTTTTCTAGCCTCAGTGCCAACATTTGAAAGGCATATGTGAAATTGAGCTATTTTTTCTGCAGTTTTCTTTTGAGTATTGGACCAGTACATGTCAAAATATAATTTGTGGAAATTCTATGCCCATTGTGAACCCTTTTGACTTAACAATGGATGTTTGGCTAGCCTGTTGCATGCTGTTGTTTTTTATCAAACAGGAAAAGATGGAGTTAAGAAATAAACCTTGAAACAAAGGCCATTTAAGATGGGCTGCATTTCATTCTGGTACTTTTCTCATCTTCTAACCTGGGGCAATTCCACATAAGTCTCACCTCATGATTTTCCCAAGAAGTTTTTCCCTGACTCTTGTTTTTCTATTTTGTTTGTGAATGGATTGTCTTCTAATCTAGTCATTATTTGCAGTAGTTTGCCACTTTTCAGTGCCTGTTTGTATAGATTCAAACATATATAGGTAAACGCTGAATCATGCACCAACTTAACAGCAGAATAATCAGTGTGACTACAGCTGTTAAGAATAGGTGTTTTAGTCAAATCAGGTTAGGTAGCCAGGAGGTTAACCAAGAAAGACCTATTCCTTTCAAATTTGAGGCCAAATCCTGTAATTCCTGTATTTTTTCTTCTACTACTCGTGAATTATCAGTTAAGTTAAAGCAAAATTAAATTTCTTGCGTCTGTGATTATTTCTTAAAACTAGACGATTTATTACTCTGTTTTTCAGGGAAGCTTTGTATATTTGAGCCATTTTTTTGACCGAGGGCTGCTAAAGTTTGAGAAGTATATTTTTCAGTAATTCGCATGAAATTCTTTTTATGATTTTATAAGTCAAGGCCACTCTTACTCTTGTAGTTAAAGCTGCTGCAGCTGCCATTTCACTTGGACTCCAAAGAGTCACTTGTGAATCACAATCTGGTTGTAGAAGATGAATTTGTATTTTCTCTATTTCACTTTCTTGTGTTTGGAAATCCTTCTTATCAGGGAGTAAAACCACTAATCTTTCTACAGAACAGGGCACTCTGTTGATATTGGCAGGGACATAGATATAAGCCCTTTTCACACAAAGTAGAAACCATCCTAAGGAAAACTTTTTATGTGTCCATACATAACTCAGGAATTCTGTCTGGTTATACTCTGGGGAGGTTCAAAATGAGATAGATTTTCACATTTTATATGCAGGGCACAATCTCTAAACCACACACATCAATCTGCTTTGAACAACCCTTTCACTTTAACTCTTAGCATTCCTTTTTCCTTCTTTTTAGTATTCTTTCCAAACAATGTAGTTAGCACAATTAATGGGTCCTTCATAATCCTTATATATAGTACAGTCTTTCAAAAGATGGGGAGGAGTTGGCACACCAATCAAGCATGAATTGAAGAGTTTCTTCCAAAGAAATTCCCCCAACCAGACAAAAGGAAGAATTACTTACAGTATTTTTTGCCATGTTTTCCCATGTATTTTCTGACTGATTCCATTTTTTTTGAAAAATACGGTTGACTCTATGACCTGAAAAAGAACAAAGAACATTTCATTACATGATTGTGTCACAATATAGTATTTTAACAGTCCTGTTGAGATGGCTCTCCACTTATCCTTAGCTTCTGGTAACAGGGCTGGTTTGGCCCACCTATGGTGCATGAATGAGCTGATTCTCTCTGCCTTCATGGTCACGTAAATGGTCAACAGAATGATGTAAAGGCCCTTCCACTTTTCTTTCAGTTGTTCATTTTCAGTGATTTTTTTTTTTTCTTTCCAGATTAAGAACCTAATCAGGAATCATTATAGGTAGCAGTGATAAGCTAAGGGGAAAAATGATGGATTCTGGGTTGGTTTTTTTGAAAACCAGAATTTGTCTCTTGTGCTGATAGTATGACTTATGACATATCCTTGGCCATCTGAACCCTTTAATTATCTTTCCCTCCTACATAATTTTTTCCCTGCTCTCTTTCTCTCCTTTCTCCCCCGCTCAACATCCCCACTTACATATTACAGAAAATCTCTTTTAGAGTTAACATTTCAGGGGTTTCATATGTCATTTTGTATAATAAGATTAGATTTCATAGTCTTCACAGGAATATACTAATAAAAAATAGTTCTATTAGAGAATGCCTATTTTGCTCTCTTATTTCCTCTCTCATTGCAACAAGCAAACAAATTATTTGCAGTGACACTATAAAATATATAATTTAGCCCTGTAAGAAAAATGACATGTATTTACTTCAGAAAACACAACTATCCTGTAAGACATATATTTTTCTACATTATAATCTAAATACTTAATTTTAACTTTGTCATAAAATTTTAAGTATTCTTAAAATATATTTAAGAAAAAATAATAATTAAGTAAATAATAGCCCTAGAGGTCTTTAAGGATTTTTTTTTATTTTATGTATCTGCCTACAGGAGATCGTAAGAAATAAGTAAGTTCAAATCTGTATTGGTCATATAATCCTGGTGAAGGCAATAGGGTTGCAATAGGTAAAGAGGAAAAGTAAATGTCAAAATACAGGGTTGCTGGAACTTTACAGTATGGTGACAAATGGACACTAAGAGGGACTAATAATATTTCCTTTGTGTCTTTTGGAGCAGATAGTCTGGAAGTGAGTCATCCCACTGCAGTCATAAAGACATAACTGTTTGTTCACTTTACCAGCATTCAGCAAAGTTCATCTTACCTCCTGAAGGAAGTTGAGGAGACACAGTTTGCCTATCTTTTCAACAAACAGCTCCCAGACATAATCTTTATGAGAGTAATATGCTTAGAAATATCTTTTTAGAAATGCTAAGAATAGACACGTATTTATCACATTGAGCAAGGACATGGGGTTTTAACAGTGGCCTTAAGGGGGCTAGCAGCTGTTAAATCATGGTATATGTTGCAGGACCAGAAATAGTGCAGAATCTATGGATCCATTGAAAAGAATATATTGGCACTAACAGAAGAAACAAGTTGTTTCCTATTCTGCTGCCTTTGCCATTGGAATATGTTTGTTAATCATTCATATTACCCTCTGTGTCTCTCTTCTTGCCTTATTGCTATGGGGGGTTTTTAATCTTTTTTTTTTTTTTTTTCCTAGACAGCTTGAATATTTCATTTTCAGATTGCTTAGTTAGCTTCCAGTGCTATTCTTCTACCACTTGATGTTAGAAGCACAACCTTTAAATTTATATGTGTAAAAAACAATGCTCTGGTAAACAGAACTTGCAAGACTTCTCTATACTGTGTCTTGAGAGTGAATTCAAGAGCAGACATCAGTACATTTGTCCTCCATGCAAACAGCACACTAGGGAAAGCAGTCCAAATGCAACTGAGGTGCCCTCTGTTGCAAAGGGAATACCAGCTGTCTGAGAATATGCACCACCTCAGTCACTGCCAGGCAGTTAAGATGCTGCCAAATACTTTGAGCCAGATTATTTGTTAGTGTCCTGGGAGCATTTTTTAAGACTTAATTATAGATCTTTCAGCAATGCCTAGAACTTCAAGTCTTGCACTGAGACTCCATTGTGATAGTAATCAATGTGATTAGAAACAAATGATATTAGTTCCTCTAACAATAAACTTCAGCTAATTTTGAGATTCCCACCTGGACACTTAAGAAGGCTTTCACTTCATTGCAACTTAGCATTTAAAACTTGAGCAAGATTGATCTCTATCAGGCTGGTCACATCTAAGTTTAAAATTCATTAAGAATTTAATTGTTGTTACTTTTGTGCCTAAATCATGACAAAACAATAAAACAACAAAATAAGCAGACACTGTTTTTGTATTTCTTTCATTAAATACTGCTGTTATATTATTTTTATTTACTTGCTATGTTCTGCATTCACAAAATGTTCTTTTAGAATTAAATAATTTGCATTTTTGGGACTCATATTTTGATAATTTGATTACCAGCTCATGTGTGGGATCAACAGTGTGTAAGTTATTGTGAGATTTCCCCAGTGGAGAATAAGTCCTGGGATACACCATATTCTCAGCCACTCATAATGTGCAAACAATGCCTAGACACTTCTGGAGCAAGCTCCTTGCAAGATAACACTTTTGCCTTGATTAGAGTGGAGTCCAACATGGTCACCCTTCTCCAGCTGTATTCTGTTAGAAAGGCAGCAGGTATCACAGGATTGTCAGTACCAGAAATATTTGTCACTTTCCTTTCTGTGATAATAGCTTCTATTCTAACAAAAAGAAGCATATCTATCCTTTATGATCAAGAGAAAAGCTTGAAAAGCTAGATTCAAAAAGAATGAACTTTTGATGACAAATGATGAAGAGCCCAACAGTTATTTTAAAAAGATTTCTATATAATTTGATGTGTTCTGGCTTCTTTCATAACTAAAGAATGTGTGCAATTAATTAATAGAATCATAGAATATCTCAAGTTGGAAGGAACCCATAAGGATCAAATTCTATCAGTATAATGATTAAAGGAAAATTAAAGGCAGATAAGATCTTGTCCTATTTATGCTCCAAAGACACCAAAAAGCCAGCAATGTTTAATACAGTCTTGTGCTAAGAACTAAGAAATAAGCTTGATCATACTACATATTGTGCTTGGCTGTAGGCTTGACACTGTACTAACATGGTATCATCAGTCTGGACTATGAAAGGCAGTTTGAAAGCCATCAGTAGTGTCCAGCTGTGCTGTCTGCTGAATGAAGGAACCTGGGAAAGGGAAGTTATAAAAATTTTGTGCAGTATAGGAGGGATGAGTTTGTCCTACTTGTCCCCTGTAGATTGTAGAGATATATTCTAGATTCTAAACTTTACTCTTTCTCTTTTTTATTGCCCCCCCCTCCCCCCCCAATTTAGGCAGAGCTGATTGTATTAGGTGAAAACCATTGCAACCTGTCATTTCACTTCCTTATCTTCAGTTTTGCAAACAGGCATCCACACATTACATATGTTTAATGTTTATGTTAAATTTCAATAAATTTACTCAATACTGAGTAATAGTGTCTCTAAAAGACCTTAAGTTTTAACAACAAAATTCATGTTATTATACCAATATAAAATAAAACCCAACATTCTAGGTAAAACCATTACAGCAGGACAATAGTAAATGTACTACAAATATATTAGAATGCCTAAAATTTTTTTATTTATATTCCGCAGAATTCTTTTTCTTTTAGGAATTAAATGTTATCAGCTAGGCTGGAGTTTGGTTTCTTCTCCTATCTCTCCAGTTTGATGTGAACTACATAAAGCTGTAAAAAATCTTTTCCTTCTATCTTGGTGGGGGTTTTTTCGTTTCTGGAAAAAAAGATTTCTGGAGAAGATAATGTGTTCAGTATTTCTATGTATTCCTAACAACTGGGCTAAA
Organism: Actenoides hombroni; assembly: GCA_024336885.1. Lineage (NCBI taxonomy): Eukaryota > Metazoa > Chordata > Aves > Coraciiformes > Alcedinidae > Actenoides > Actenoides hombroni. The sequence goes on from WUAM01000314.1 coordinate 63,273, forward strand.
GATTGCAGCTTGTTCTGAGACCAAGCATATATATCTAAGGGATCATGAAACAGAGCACTGCAACTTTGGCAATTCTACAAAATAGGGAATAAAACAAGTGACTCTGAAAAAATTACAGTCAATAGAGAATAAAAAAGTTAAGGTATGAGTCATCCGACCTATTTTAGATCTTTCCAGGATGAGGTGAAATGTCTGTCTCTTTCCACTGGCAATAACTAGGCTTGAGATAACTAAGTTGGATAGAAACCTTTGCACTGAGAACTTGGCCATATCTAAATAAGGACACACTTAATCCTGTTATAGAAATCTGCTTTTCTGATTTTGGGCCTTACTGCCTCTGCACCTCACTGTCAGTGTAAGTGCTGCTGAGAAAGATGGAGTGTGGTCCTTCAGTAGGGATATGTACAGAAATACTAAATGCAATTTACCCTGATTGTTAAATTATTTTTGCTTTAAGATATTTTTAAGTTATCCATATATCCACTTAGAATTTTTAAAAAATATTTTTATAAATATATAATGAAACCATATAAAGATATACTTGCTGAATTAGCATCTATAAAGTTTTATTTTAATAATAGAAATCAGCTATGTGCTTTACCTTCTTGGTGGAAAGTAGAAGGTGTGAGATTTTCATCTTTTATCTTCTTATGCTTGCCAGTTCACAAGATTTCTTATGGTAATTGGATTGATGCATAATTGCCTGATATTTATAATTTATATTGCTTTGTTTTTACTAATTGTTTCTTCATCCTTTCTTATTCTATTTTTGTAATTTAAATAGTTACTGAGTTATGTAAGAGTTAGCTAAGCTGGTGTTTTCAAATTACCCTGGAAACATCTCATTGTTTGGCAATTGATTAAAAGTTTTTATCTATTTCTGTATCTTGGCTTCTCCTTTCTAATTTATCCAGCTACGACGTCCTATTGCTTCTACCCTATGTTTCATATGATTTTGGTTTTTATAAGATATTATTAATTATTTCTTTCATAGTCATAAATACTCAACATTCACCACAAACAACAGTTTCTCTCATCTTTACGTTGCTTGCTTCTTCATATAGATTTAGTGACTGTATTTCTGCTTTTTTGTCTCCCTGTAAACATTTCAAGGCTAAAATTACCTGTGGAATTCCAGGTGGTATGGAGAGTAGAGAAATAACATCTGATCATCTCCTTTTTATATTGCTGAGTATTTCAAGTTTGATGGAAATCATAGTGTTAATTATACAGCATGATGGAGTTTATCCTTAATTTTGATCATATAAGATGTTATTTACCAAATAACTGACATAAAGTTTGCCTACTTATTGGCCGAGCAGTATGTTGTTTTCCCAGTAGGCTGTAGCACCGTTATTGACAGGGGAGTAACTTCTGTCTATTAAAGACAAGGTTTTGGCTTCTGATACTGTTCTCCCAGAGCTGTGTTCTCAAATAGTTTTACTTGCACATTATTTGTGTTGATGGAGCACCTATTCCCTAGACAGTTGTGAGGCTTTCCTGTGTTGCATGCACAACAGGGGATGATCACAATGAGAACACAAAATCATAGTAACTCACATCAAGGTACTTTCATGAGTTTCTTTTTCCTTCTGAAAGAAGAAAGTGGTGTTCATTTTAAATGATGTTTCTCATATTCTGATTGATGGAGCACCACAGACTCCTTACATTTGACAAACTTTTAGTAACCTCTTTTATTTTAAGAGTGCATGGTCATTTCCAAGACATTTTGAATGTTAGAAATTGTCCATGTTCAGAAAAAGTTTCATAACCACTGACCTAAGTCACAAAGTTTCTCCTTCTTGAGAGTAAACATTTCAAGAGATCAAAGAAGTCCTATATCACTTCTGGGGTTCAAGTTCATTTGCAAGGTTACTATCTACTAGCAATATTACTGAGTGTGTGTTTTGTTTATGACAGGAATGACATAAAATGTAATAAAATTTCTTATGTTTTGGTTCATACCCATACTGATACAATTCACTAGCATGCATAACACAATGTGTCTCTCTTTGGAAAATAAAAATCACATCTGTGATTCCCCAGTAAGAGTAATTGATGAAGTGTAGAACAGTGGAAACTATCTGATTTTGCAAAGGAAGTTAGAATCTTCTCATGTATGTTGAAACAGACATATATAATGTAAACTTACATGTTCTTTAAAAGACAACATTAATAAATTTGTGTTACTGTAATTGCATGCAAAGCTCACAACTCTGTTGTGTTTAGATAAACCACTGACATCGCTTGACCCAAGAAGAAAAATTGGTATGTGTATTGAACTAGCTGTGCTTGCAGAAGGGACAAGAGCTTTAAGTGGTCAAAAAACCTGGACCACAGTTAAGGTCACATTGAGTTTTCATTCTGCTAGAAATATGGAATATACTTGATAAAACCTCCCAAACTACATGTCAGTATGCATGTATAATATTGCATGTTTATTTGTAAGATCAGAGCCTTGCATTCTAGCATTAAGAAATATATCCACACAAAACATTTTTTCTAGAAACTAATAATCAGAGAAAGAGGCATAGGTCCCTAGATGAGCAACAAAAAAAGCTTCTGTATCAGTCAGCAATGATGAATAACAGATCTCTGAAATCCTAGGAATATAATAATCTTCAGATTTCTTATTACTAACATGGATGACATTCCATGAGTTGCCTAGCTTGGCATGGTGGTGCTTATAAAGTTACCCCAGGTTACCGGTAAGGTTATCCCAGTAACACCAGTAAAGCTTCTTTAGGAATTAAAATATAAATTCCACTAATTTTTTTTTTTTTCCTGAAGTAATAATGCCTTCTTAGTAATTTGATAGAATTATTAATATGAAGTAATATTTAAATTAACTAAGACATTCATCTCCCTAAACCAATTAAGCTATTTTACAATAAAGCAAATAATTAGGTTGAGAACATACAGTTTATTTATTCTTGAAATTAATACCCGACACTATATAGAAATGAACAAGTGTTATTAAAAACACTGTGAGCTAATGCTAATCAGTGTTTAACTGGCTGTAGAGTAGTAGTATAATCCACATTGCAATCTGCTACTGAACATGGTGGTATAAAAAAAAAGTCAGTTAAACAGGGAATGCTACAGAGAACTGCAACTATGAAAGTTAAATCATAGTCACGCTGCTTTAAAGAGTAATCCTTTAAAAGGATATAATTCTAAGGGAATCCATATTGCACAACAAGTATCTGTGATCTGCAAAAGGATGCAAAGTAAATATTTAAGTAAATGGTTAAGAGAGCAGTTGCACCCATGTGAAGATTTTGTTTTCCCTCTGGATTTGTGTTTCAAGGATGAACTCTGTGTGGATTGCTTGATATATAATCAGGGCAAAATTCCTGAAGCAGACTTTTCTGCAGTATGGGACTTTCCTTTTTCCCTTCTCTGTTCATAGAAATCTAATACAAAATTAATGCCTTTCTTCTTATTATCTTTTTGTGATTTGGCTGTAATTAGCTAGTACATTTTAAAAATATTTCCAACTTAGGGAGTTAGCAGATAATAAAATAAACAGCAAAAATGAAAAGAACCATATGATTACTTAACCCTTATTTTCATTTAGTCCTGGGATCTATCTCCGCATATAAAAACATAGGCTCTGTTCATTTGAACATGAAATATAGTGAATGATTTTTATTTTTTTTTTAATATTTTTTAAAGAAAATCCAATAAACTTGGTATGGACAAGTTACTCAAGCACCCAACTGGTGCTTCTGATGGATTTCATGAAACAACATGCTTGGGATTTCTGAGAGCTGTGTAGTAGAAGCACATAACACTGGATAATGTTTATTAAGAGTGGCCTTAAGTAAGCAGCAAAAGCTGGCAAAATTAAATTGGACCTGATTTTCACATGCCAAAGGGATGCGTCTCTACAAAGCCAAATACTTCATCTACAGGCAGAGGAAAGGGATTTGAAATATTAAGTGTCTTTCCCAGTGAGAAAAATTGTAGGAATAATCTCAGTGTTGGCATTACTGTATTTTATCTCCTAAGGGGATTTAGAGCTTTCAAAAATACATGTAGGAAACGTGGGTTGGTTTTTGTGGTTTTTTTTTTTAATATTCAGGCTTGTCTAGAAGCATGTATTAGATGTGCAGAATTTCAATATGCAAATTGATTGCCTGATAAAGGCTTATGTGAAATATGTCAACTTCATATGGGAATTACCTAGTTGGCAGAAATACAGCTATGTGTAGTCCCAGATTATGCTCCATTTCACATGCCACTTTGAGTCATTGCTCAACGTGCTGTACAGAAAATGCCAACGATACAAGTGCTGAAGTGTCATAGGGAATAAAAGTAAGAAATACTGTTTTCTGGATTTCATTTTCAATCAGTTGAATTAAGCAATATTTAGAAAAAATGAACTCGCACAGGAATAGTGATAATAGCTAAGAGGCTGCTAGTCTGCTGATAGAATCCAAGTTTTACAACTTAGCCACACACAAAATGTGTAGCTACACTGCACTGTTCTGTGTCCTGGTTTGAGTGAGAACAGAACTAATTCTGTTCTGTAATTTTACTTTTCAGCTCAGTTCTTCTAACTAACTG
>WUAM01000314.1:67944-85169 GCA_024336885.1 Actenoides hombroni
TATATATTTATATATATTCCATTTTTATTATTATTAATTTCATTTTCATTAAAGCTGTTCTAGTTTCCTTTTCTAATCGCTAAGTTTCTCTCCTTTATTCCTTTTCTCTTCCCCCTTTGGGGAGGGAGGGGGGTTAACAGAGAGCGTTTGTTATAGGTCTAAGGGGCTGCCCTGACCCTAAACTGTGACATTCTGTCAGGTTACTTCTCATTCTTTTCAGTTTTATTAGAGTGTTTAACACCTTATTCTGAAAGCAGGAATAATGCAACAGACTTCTTCGGGATGGTGCCTAGGTATTTATTTTTTATGACTAGGATCTAATCTGCCGTAAATTCTCCTAGTATTCTTTTAAATAAAAATAATGAAGTGACACTACCTGACTAGTATCTGAAACACAGAAAGCAAAAGTATTATACAGGAGTTAAGCTAGGTTAAGCTTCTCAATCATAAAGTGATTCAACAGCAACACAAACACAAGTAGCATTTTGTGTTTTGTTCTTTTCTGTTAAAGATAAAGAAAAAAGTTCATTTGTAGAGAGAAGTCAGCCTGGGATATGATTTCTGTCTTGTTTTCTCAGAAAAGCTTGCTTTCTTGTACCTGCAAATTCATGCGCATGATTTCTACCCAAAAAAGCACCAATTAAGAAAATATGAAATTAAGTGCACAATGTATATATATTTGAATCATTAGCTGGCCCCAAAATGTACATAAGAAGTCTACTGCAAAGCATATCTTTTCATAGCTGTCTTTTTTCTAGATTGTTTTACAGTAAGCAACAAAAATGCTTACTGTTTTTCTGAATCAATTTTTCTGCTCACCATTTTGTCTGTTCCCTACACATCAGATTTCCCCAAATACGTAATATTGTCACCAGAGGAAGAAGGATAGGAGAAGGTAAGGGTTACAAGGGAGGTCTGCATCCTCTCCTATAGAAGGAAAAATTTTGTAGGCAATAAGCAGATTTTTCTGAAATGTCAGACGCTTAGTATCTGATGCTCAATTATCATCACAATACAGTAACTTCATTCTTTTAGGCATTTAAATATGGAAGGATTGAAGTGTAGTCTCTAGCTGATTATTTTAATACCTTGGGCCACAAGAAGACCAACTGCTTTGCTTCAGATGTTAAAAAAAGAACAAACAAAAGAAGAAACTGAATGCTCATTTCCCAAATCCCAGATTAATCCCCCAAACACTGTTCCATCTTCACATGTAAAACAATAGCATAAGTAGAATCATAGAACCATAGAGTGATAGGGGTTGGAAGAGACCTCTATAGATCAGAGTTCAACCCCCCTGCCTGCAAAGGAACACCCAGGGCAGGCCACACAGGAACAGATCCAGGCAGGTCTTGAAACTGTCTAGAGAAGGAGACTCCACAACCTGGGCAGCCTGTCCCAGGGCTCTGTCACTCTCACAGTACAGAAGTTTTTCCTCATGTTGAGGTGGAACTTCCTTTGTTTCACCTTGCTACCATTACCTCTTGTCCTATCACAGGGCACTACTGAAAAGAGACTGGCCCCTTCTCCTTGACACCCACCCTTCAGATATTTGTAAACATTAATAAGATCCCCTCTCAGTTTTCTCTTTTCCAGACTAAACACTCCCAGGGCTCTGAGCCTTTCCTCATAAGAGAGATGTTCCAGTCCCTTCATCATCTTTGTAGCTCAAACACTCACCTTTGCCAGTGTTTAGAAAATTTTTTTCCTTACTGTTTTTTGATAGGTGTGATCATCATAAATATCTTTTACACTATTCTTTTTAATTTTTGACAACTGGCATTGTAAACAATTCCTGAGTGCTTGCTTCTTGCAATTCTATCCCTTATATTCTATTCAATGCTTAGTTATATACCAATTGATATTTGATTCACATGGCTGAATTTTTTTATTGATTAACTTTCAGTTGTTCAGTTACTCAGAATAGTTTTCAGGTTTTCATTCAAGTTTGGAACAAACCATTGTGAAGAGATTATTTGCTTATCATAATATTCCAGTCTATCAGAAGAGTTTGGAAACTCAATTCAAAATAAAAGCACTACAGAGAATTTGGACATCATTCTGCTATTCAAACACCTGTTGCTTCACTCAGAATCAGTGAGAGAAATACAGTCATATCATTCTAACTGCCTTCTCTGAATATTCATCCAGAGTTGGCATGCTGCTATGCCAGGAGTAAGTGAAAAATCTCAGAAATTGTTCTTACTTTATATGAGGCAGATAACATTAGTACCAAATCCCAGAAGACTTCCAACTGTTGTCATGACTATAGGCACCTCTGAAATAAACAAATATTTAAGGAGAAGAGTTTGAGATATCTGCTTATTTAATACAGTGTGAAGAAGAGAGTGAGAACATAAGTTACAGAAAAAGCAAACTCTTTGAATCCCTGGTCAGTGTTAACTATTTCCAATGAGGTATGCAGGCCTCTAATCCAATGAGATAAGCTAAAGCAGAGAAACCAATTGTTATTCCCTTTGAGATAAGACCAAATATTGGTTTTGTTGCTCAGGAAATGGCTTTGCAATGGATAAACATTCCATTTCTAAAGTGTCAAAGCTACCACTGAGTGAAATGCCACTATTCATAGCAAGATATTAGTTTTGTTTGCTGATGTATTTTCTTGTCTACAACAATTTTCATTAGGTTTGCTTCAGTTTTGCTCTGCATTTAATGAACTGGGGTGGATATTCGAGTGCTTAACACCAGTATACTTAGAAGTTTGTGCTCTTTCTCGTATTCAATGAAATAAATCTCTCTAGGGAGAGCTTTACAGTTCCTGATTTACACAGCATGTGTTGTCTACAAAAGAAGGACACAGTGTTGCATCTGTGTAAGTATTCTAATCTTTAAAGGAGAAGTTACATTGCTATTGAAGGAAAAAGGAGTAAGAACGCAGAAAAACCTCCCCTTGACTCTTTCCATGTGACCCAGCTGTTTGACTTCAGTGGGATTAATAATCTTGTTTGTCCTTTTCCAGAACAGCAATTGAATCTCACTTTTACAGGCAACTGAAATAGTGTTTGAGGACAATTAAAGAAAAGATTAGTGTTAGCAGTTTGCAATTGTGGTAGGCCAAAAGATACATGAAGGATAATAAAGGAGGTATTAGAACACACAGCCTAATTTTCAAATTTATATCACTTCTAGACATAGTCCTGAACAAATCCAGAGGCATCCTAAAAAAAATATTATTATTATTAATAATCATCTAGAAGATTAGACATGAGACAGATAAAAAAAGCAACTTGCTCTAGGCTAAGACTAGCTGAATGAAGTGTTCCGTTTGCAGATCTCTGTGCAAAAGGCATCGTAAGACACCTTTTCTGGGTGACATTTATTTGTGAATAATTGTGTAGTTAAGTTTGATTCAGAATGTCTTAGTTACATTTCATATTTTTTATTCTTGCTTCCTAGTAGTGGGTCTGAATAATCCCTCCACAATCTCATTATCCAGACCCTTCTTCCTTATTCCATTATTTTAATATTTAATGCTCCAGATATCAGGCCCTAGATGTCTTTGATAAGCAAACTTGTGTCCAGGTTTCCTCACATTCTGCTACTTCTGAAAAATGGGAAAGAAAAAAAAAAAGGTGAAATGGAAAACCATCTCCACTCAAGCCTCTTTTTCAGTGTCATTGGGAAACTTACAGTCCACCCTACCACCCCCAGAGAATATAGAGGCAAGAAGAAATTTGGAATTATAATTTTCAGAGGAAATTGGAACTTGTTGGCTGCCATACTTCTCCTAGGATTACTGCTACTTCTGAACCCTACTGTAGTTGCAGAAAGCACTTTTTTTATTATTTACTACTTTAATGTTTGGAGACCTTCACCCTTCTAGTAAAGTAAAACTAAAGTAATACAAACCATTCTTTTAAATGGTTTTCTGTTTAAGTGTCCATATAGCAGAACCAGAAAAGATCACCATCAGCAAACACCATTTATTTACCCCTTAATTCCTCATTCTTACAGCCTCCTACTGGTGGAACAATAATGACTCAAATCCATCTTAGGTTCAGATGAAGCATTTCTATTTTTAAGAATTATTTCACAAGGAATTTTTCGCTGGATTCAAGGTGTTTCATTATTAAGTTTTCTCTGATTCTTCACAAATATATTTGGTACTAATGATATAAATATGAACTTGGATAAATTATTATTTTGTTTAATAATTGTAAAAGATGATGTTGGGTTGTATTAAAATAAAAAATATACTCCTTGAGAGAATATTTTGCTAAATTAGTCGCCTTCCCTTTAACTTAACAGAATTCATAAAGGTTGGTTTTCTTTTCTTTCAAGATTTCCATGCTTTCACTTTTGACCGAATAATATCAAATGACCAAATGTATTCATTTTCAATAATGTAGAAACACTATCTTTGTTTATATTTTCAGTTAATTTGGTGCAAGTTTAGAGATGTATAAAACTGGGTGTTCTGCATCTGTACTGATCTTATTTCTCTCATCTCTCTTGCACTTTTCAAACCTGCCATATTCTTGAAGCTCCTTGAATGCAATGAATATATTATATGTTTATTTATGCACTTACATTTAAAGCGCATATTTTTGAGGCATAATTTTTAAGGGCATGCTACATATTTCTTTCCTGATATAAAATTACTTGCTGATGAAGCATCTTCCTTACTCTCCTTCCATCTTCTTGCTAATCCATGTGTCTTCTAGCATCACTTCTTATATTTGGATACAAACACTCATTGCTTTCAAAGTAAATAGAAATCTAGTCATATATTACAGAAGATGCAAGGTGACAATTGGACCATGTAAACCATCTGAATTTAGTTCATTATCTGAACTCAGGGTTCTGTATTGCACCCTGAGCTAGATATGCATATACCTCAGTCTTGTATTCATATATTTGAATAATTGAATTACAGCATGCTTACAGAACTAAGAAACCTCCATTTTAATTACATCTGCAAGTTAGTTGGTAGCATACGTAAAAGATTTTGTCCCATGTGAAAACAATGTTTAATATTTATAATTATATGTAAGTATCTGATAGAAATATTCTTCTTCCAAAAGGAGGAAAAATGCATATAAGAAATCATAATGAGGATGGTTACTTCTAATTACCATATGCAAAAGAATATTTCTGCAAATGTTGTTCTCTTGAGTGCAAATATTCCTAATACTACTATGTGTAGCCCATAGAACTCAAGGGAGTGGTAAGCATTCATGGCCTCTCTTAAAAAGGCCTCCATTGATTTTCTATGGGGTTAAAAGAAAACAGATACTAATTAAAGGAAAAAAAAAAAAAAAGGTCTGTGTTGAGATGGTTTCAATTTATCCCTTATAGCATTAGAAAGTATTGTCTTGTTTTGTTTTGTTCTGTTTTCAAACAGGAAAGGAAGGTTTGACCCCCAAAAGCTTTACACTCAGATCTCAGTTCAAATAACATTCATCAAGATGTTTGCCTAAACTTCTTGTGTTGTTATGAGAGGAAAATATCAGAAGATCAGGTTCTTTACTAGGACTTATAACAACACTGCTATCTTTAGGGACACTCAGCAAAACTGATCCAAATTAAGCTGGGGTGTGAATTTAAATCTGATTGGTTATCCGCACATTTTGTACGGACACTGATTTAAAATTAAACTGGTTTTAACTTATCTTTCCTAACTCCTCACATTTCAAAATAAGGGGTTAATGTCATTAAACTAACCAGGTTTACCATTCTGATTAACTTTCCTCAATGTTCAGGAAAAAGAAGTGCTCACTTAGAGAAACCCTGCAAACAGGAACTGTTCCTTTACAGTATTTCAATTCCACTGGGTCTGGAAACGTAAGATATAAAACACATGTGAATATTTGTTTCCTTAAAATTACTGAATTTGATTTCAGTTAAGAATGGCCTCAGATTAAGAGAGAATTTATTCCATCCACTGCAATTTTCCTTTGCATTATTTTATTCTTGTCTATGTGTTCCTAAGTACACACCCATCCCTAGAGGCTCTGCCAGTAACGACTTTAATTCAGTAAGCTTAAAAAAACAAATAAGAATAGAATAATTCTAAATTTCAGGCAGACTGATTTAAGAGTGAATTTTTTGGTCAACACAATATCTGAGGAAACACAACTGAAAATCATATATTGATATCACTCTCAAAAGATCCTGACTCAGGAAGTACTAAAGTTATTCTGCATCTAGAACTCATTAACAGCTAATTTTTGCTTCTTTTTAAGGGTTAGGGGAAAGGTTTTGTTACAAAACCTTCTACGTGTGATTCCAAATGAAGAATGGTATAAAATCATATTTTTAATGACATTTACTTCCAGCACATAAGCAAAATATGAACCTTATTGTGTTTTTAATGATAAAAATGGAGAGATCTTCCAAACTTCAACCGAAATAGATCTAATTTTGCAGACCTTTGTAAAGGAGATCACTTATTTGCACAGTGTTGTCAGCTACTGGGCTGCCACTTGAAGTGACACGTACTGAATTTTATTTTTCTTTTTCTGAACTGTGGTTCTGTTCTATTTTCTTTTTTTCGTGTACCAGGCTGAGGCAAAGCTAAGGTTCTGCTACAGGCTTTTTATTTGTAAATCTGTGGGGGATTATTTACTTAGAAACCTGAGATTTTGTACCATGGAAGTATAGAGAGAACTGCCATGCAAATAAAATGTCTTGGAGCATCAAAAATCCCTTAAAGTAAAGTGTTCTTTGAGCAAGCTTAAATTTTAAATGTATTTTATTTGCAAAGAAAGTAAGATGTTGGATTGAAAGACTGAAATCAAACTACATGACATAGTTCAGTTTAGATTATTTTATGTCCAGCTGAGCTATATGGCACCTTTGGAAATCGGTGTTTTAATCACTGGACCTTTTTATAACATTATTTTTAACAAGATATAAGCATCCTTTAGGAGGTGTTGACTCAATGCAATTATACTGAAGCTGAGATTGCTTGACCCATTTTTAAGACGGACTGAGAATCATGGGAAATAATTTTTGTATCATTGAACTGGCCATTGCACTGTATCAATCTGAGATCAAAACTGAAGTTAAAACTAGAGAAACTCAGTAGATGTTCCACCATTGATCTGTGACATGCTTTATGGGCAGTTTTCTATTAGTGCCAGTTAAAAAGCTAGTGCAGGTCTGCCTGCATTAGTGCAGTTGCTTGTATGACTAGCACAGACAGAAAGTTGCAAATTCCACTTAATACAGACTAAAGATGAAATATGCAACAGGCTAATGAAGTCTAGAAGTTGTTAGACATTACTAACACTCCCCTCCTCCCATGCTTGCAGCCACTTATTCACAGTCTTTCACAAAATGCTTCCACAAATAGAGGTTTGAATCCAGTATTACATCCGTGTATATTTACAAATGGATAAAGACAGGGAAAAAAAAAAGTGAAGAGTAAAATAATAATAATACTACTACATAAAAAATGGCTTGGTGGACCAAACTACATTAGAAAACAAACTATACAGAAATTTAATTTTTCCTATATGATTCTAGGTGTCATACTACTTCATAAATTATCTTCCTGTTTGGCACACTGTAAAATATTCTTGCTTAATGAAAATGCTGAAGCTAGCACAACGCTCTGCAGGTTTAAAGTAACTCAAATTTAGGTATTTGCAAAGTATCATTTTATAAGAATCTGAATTTTTAAATTCAAAACGACCGAGGTGTACAGCTATTACTTAGTTACAAATAGGAATCTTACTTCCTACTGTGTCAGAAGTACTGAAACATCATTCCTGCCAGACATTGTCTACAGACAGCTGGTAATTTGGCTTAAGCAAGTAAGACAGGTACTTCCGAACAAGCCCACAATTGCTACAAAATGACAAAACAACTAAAGTAAAATAAAAACTGATCTAAAAATACTGCTATTAAGCTAAACTTCTGGTTGTGCTGTATAGCTCTTTATAGTCTCTATTTTTTACCAAATCCTTTATCACCTCTTCCTCACGGTTGTAAATATACTGGAAAATTCTGAATTGTTTATTGGAAACGTTAGAAAAATTTTCAGCAATTCTGTTGACAGTAATGGTAATTACATAGTATTAACTTTGCTGCTAGTGCATGAGGTCTAGGTGATTTTGTTACTAATTTCTCTCATCACTAGACTTTCAAGAGAAATAATCACCAGTTATCAGGTTTACTAAAGGGAAAGACAGGAAGGAAGGAAAGAAGAAGGCAGAGAATTATTAATAATCTGACAGGGAAAATCCAACACATGGCTGATAAACTTGTCTGGTTTTACGACTTACTTCGTATTTTACTTTTTTCACCTTAATTTTATGAGACTGTTGACAAATGTTACTGAGTCTATAATTGGCCTACAACCCCAGAATATTACTTTGGGGAATTTGTATTTCAAATGCAGGAGTTAAATTTTTCCAGATAATTAGCAGGTCAGTTAAACTAAATAATATCCTGTTGCTGATAGGCATATACAGACAAATGGAACCTTACTGTACTCCTACATAGACCTACATAGACAAAATTATTTGTAAAAACACTAAGAAGTAAAACAGAGTGTGTTTAAAGGAGGAAATTTTGATATGGTCAGTAATGATTTCTAAAAAAAATAATTAGTTATATAAATATTTTAGTGTTTTGATTTTGTTATGTGTGTGCATGCTTTTCTTGGAGAAAACTTTGCACATATCAAGTCTTTCATTCCTCCAACTAATGCTGGCTGAAATGATAGAAGCATACCTAGTTGTTACAATGCAGAAATAACTTTGGTTTCATAAAGTTGCCATTACATAATATTGCCTCCCCTCCAATTTAAATTTATGATTCTCTAGAAAGGAAAAACACAAAATTGTCTGCAGGACGCAGCATTGTTAAAGGTCAGAGATGCGAGGAAGGGCCATGAATGAATACATCTTAATTCAAACAATTCTACTTCAAGCACAGGTCATTACAAAATGGGGATTAATAGTGGTCTTAAAAAAAAAGCTTATCTATCCCAACATTTTAGTGTGGACAAAAACTCACTTGAAACAATCCCAAACCTAGATGTTTCTCTCTATTTCCATTGCATCATGTAACTGTTAACAAAACCAGAAAGAAAACTCTTAACACCATTGATTTGAGATAGAGTTAAGCAGCAGGCATTTCTTTATTGCAGTGCTGAACGCATGTGGGATCACTCCACCTAACATGCATACCATGTATCACACCTGCTAAAGTTTATATTACCCTATTACATACATATGTATTTAATTTTTTTCCTAGAATTATACATATTCTATTAATTCTGTTTCCTGGAACTAATTATCATATATACATAGTCATTATGCATGAGAATTGAGTCTCTGAGGGGTTTTGGAGGATCTCAGGTGGTCACCTATTGCTGTCTTCTGAGTGAATTCTGGGGTCCTTCTTTTTATAGATGAAATTTGGCTATCAGTCTCTCTTGTAGTTATCTTATAACTTGTTCTATAGTTTCCTTAGTGAGGAGAAGGGTCTGCTTTCTGACTAGTCCAAGTTCCTTTTGGTTGCTGCAGTTTGTTACACTTTGATAATAAAAGATGCACCTGGCTTTCTTGCAAATATTTCATAAACCTTGTCAAATGTGTCATTTGGAGTCCTATTTCCCAGATATGGCAATGCATACTATAAGGGTGGAAGCTGTCTATGAATGAGTTTGTACTTGATACTTGTCTGTCCTCTGAAATCCCATTCACAAGTCACGAGTCCCTTCAAAGCTGTACTGCTCAGTTTGGAGTGGTCATAGGAGCATGAAGGAACCAACAATTTAAGAAAACTTTTGTAAGTTTTCTCTCTAATCCCAGAGTCACTATCCAACCACAGATTAGTCTTGTATAGTCTCTTTCTCATTGTTGCTGTCTATGGCCACTTGTTAAGTGGGCATTTGCATGGCAAAATGATCTCGTTCCTTCTAGACCTAATTCTGCAGTCCTGGTTAGCAGACAGCTGCTGATATGAGTGACACCTCGTCATTTCAAAATCAAATGCAGTAGATAACATGATGTTGAAAATATCAATAGTATGCTACTGGTCACAGATTCTGCCATGCTTTAGCTGTGTGAATCTCACGAGATGACCAGTCAAAGGCATATCTGAGAGTTCTCAGCACCTCACTAAGCAGGATCATTAGAATACAGGTGAACACCCAGTTTATTTTAACGAAAGGGAATATGGATGTGATGATATTTTCACATCATTTAGAACTTAACAGAGCTTCAGAATGAACCTGTAATTCTGATGTGTTCAACCAGAGCATCTTTATTTGGTACCTTAACCACTGAACTGCTAAACTTTCTGTGCAGTTCTACATCTACTGACAAAGGGCAACAGATCAAATCTTTATTGTACATCAATGTACATCAAATACTTAAGAGACAACTCTGTGGGATGGGAAGTTATTCTTGACATTCTCCTCCCTATATGTAGGCAGTAAATACACAGTAACATCTCTATAACATTTGTCACTCTTGCCTTCTAAGAATATTAGAAACCAGCAACTGATTCCTAAATGACTTCCAGCCCCTTTGCCCCCTCAGTTAAAATATATACTGAAAAAAAAGGCATGGATAAATATGTCAGCTTTGGAGAACTGAAGAGAAGACTAGAAGCATGGGAAACAATTGAGCAAAGACAAGTCAGGTAAAATTAAGAAATGAAATTTTACAGGTAAGTTGATATGCTAGCTCACCTCTAGAGGATGCCAAATTTACTCAGATATTTCCAACCCCAGGGCACATGGTGCACAGGCAACATTACAGTTGTAGTTTTAAGGGAGTTGAGCACCTGGAGATTACTTGATGTCAGGAGAGAAATCACATTGACTATCTTTATACCACAATGAATTTTATAAATTAAATGTGTGCGCCTTGGGCTTAGCCTTTTCAGACTGTAAAAAGTAAACTTAAACTTTCCATGTTAGTTAATTTTAAGTTACAACTTTGCATTCCTTTGGATACAGGTCTTCATTCTACCTCCTTGACTACACAAAAATATACTTGGCATTGTCATATTTTACCTAGTGATTATAATCACAACAGAACAGCAGTTGCACTTAAGGTACAATACAAAAAATCAGAGACAAGGGAAATGGAATAGCTTTAAGGAATGTTAGTCTTTCTGGTACTCCACAAACAACTGTCTGTTGTAAAAATGTATGAATTACTAGAAGAAAAGTGCTGTGAAGTTGATCCCCAACAGTAGAATCTTTTGTAAGATAGTTTTGGTTATGCTGTGCAGTTCTGTTACATATTTTAAAAAAACATGAGCCAAGTATAGTTTTTTTGAAGGGGGCAGGAGGAAAGGAAAAACTTTGCTCTTGGGACAGAGCAAACTCTCAGGAAAAAAATTCATAAAAATTAATGCTAAGATTAAAAATGTACATTAAAAAGAACCTTGATAAAGCACTATTTTAGTCTTCCCCATGCACAAGGTAGACAAAAAACCTTATGCAATTCCTAGCATTCCCATTCCCTCTGCAGTAAGGGATCTTCACTCTTCACTCCTCTGTGACATTCAAAACACATTTTCACTCACTAGCTAAAATAGCAGGGCAGTGGCAGTTTGGGGTTTTGTTTGTTTATTGTTGTTTTTTTCTTGAGATACAAATGCTTCTTTCGTTCTTATGACACATGTAGGAACAAAAGACCAAGGGTGTCACACACATTGCTCAAATCACTTTTTCGAAAAAGGAGATGTAGCCAAGATCATTTTGTTATGCAGCTGTTAAATTGTGTATTAGGTATGAACTAGGTAATTGTCATTCTGTAACTGATTCTGTGGGAGTTCAGCAGCCTTGTGGCTTGGAAAAGAAGAGGAAGATAGAAAAGCCATTTTCCATGAGAAAGACAAAAAATTTATGACTGATTATCTGGTAGCTGTCACAGCCTACTGGAGCTCAGCAGCCCCCAGTGAGTGGCAGTGAGTACTGGATCACAGCATCTGTTGTCTACCTCAGAATCTGCTGAAGACTGATGTTGTCCAGCAGTTACAGTCACGAAGAGTAATGAGATATTGCATACCAGGGTGGCCAGGTGCCACAGTTTCTGTCACGAGTGCCACTGGGAGCTAGATTTCATGTCTATTCCCTTGCATAGACTGGCTGTGCAGCGTAGAAGCAAGAGGTGACCTACTCTTGTTTGGTCTAGTAATCATCTTTTGTTTAAAATATGACAGAGTCACAGAGTTGGCTGATACCAAAGACTGAGAAGGTGAGACTTCATATCTCTGAACCACAGAACTGCCAGCCACTCACTATGCTCAGAAATCAGCAGGAGGTGTCAGTCAGGGGCTGCAGAAAAGCCATAACAGTGACTAGTTGTATAGAAGCATAGTTCCATTATTAGAAGCTGGACTCAAGCTCCCTCCATGCACAGAAATCCAGCTTTCTTAATAAAGCTAATACTCTTAAAATATAACAGGCCCATAAAAGCAGTGGTTTTAGTGGAAAAATCTACCTCAAGAGGTAACTACAAAAAATAGAAAACCTGAAACAAAAAGCTTTAAAATAAAAGAGGAAGTTCAAAACTAGGAAAAAAAAAAAAAAGAAAAAATTACCATTTTGTATCTTGGATTCCCTACTGCAGGGAACAGAGTGTTCAAGAGCCTCAAATCGGCCTTACAGGTGATGCTAAGACCACTCTAAATTACTACACAAACACAAGTTATTGGGCTGTGTTTTTACAATGCCTAGCACAATGAGGGCATACACCTGGATAGTCCCTAGACATTAACATAATAACCATGATTAATAATATTTATATATCTCAGAAATTATGTTTGGCCTTCTAAATTTTTGCTACAATTAATCCACTTTTGCCATGATGAACAAAGCTAAATAAGCTCCGGATTTGTTTTCTTTCCAGAGGATTTAGGATACTTCCTCTCTCTTTTCATTATCTTGACCTAAAATTCAAGTTAAGGGAATATTACCATTAATTTCAGTGGATTTTGAATCATGCTGCCTAAGCACTATTCTGGATGTTTATTCTTCTTTCTATATATATATATAAAACAGATTATCTTTCCTGTCGGATTACAATATAAGAGGTACTATTCTAAGAATTACTGAGAACAAAAATCAGTGTGATACTCTTCAAGTTTCGAAAGGCTAAAGAATTACAGATATTACAGCTATTACAGATCCCTATTGCAGTCTGGCTCCTTTAGACATTGCTGAATTTTGTAGTAAGGTAAAGGCTCCTTTTCTTATGAAGTCTACAGGATTTCTTTATAGTATGACCTAACGGTTAAGTATTTGCTGATTGATAATTAAGACTCAAGATTCATTTGGCCAAACAGCATGCAAAAGCAGCTGGAGAAAGGTTGTTGCTTAAACTTTGACTTACAGGCTAAAGACAAGAGAAAAAAGGTCCAGGAAAGACTATTACTTTTATTTCTGTTCATGTAAAACAGCAAGTGAAGTAAAAGTTAAGCATAACTGACACGTAAAATCCTTTAAAACAAACCCAACTAAATATTTAGTGACTTAATCTGTTAATATGGATTAAGTAAGAGAATGAAGTTTGGGTTTGATAATAAAGGAAAGAAGTCAGTCACCTTAATGCTTTTCAATGAAGACATCATAACACTGAGCGCTGAAAATTCATCCTGCACCTGTAGAAGCTGTAATGCATGTCAGCAGTATCAAGCTGAACAGCTTGCTTGCAGTTGTATGTGAGATATTTAAAAGTTGCAAGTCAAGATTCTTACAAAGACAACAGTGAGAATACCTTTCCTAGACTCCATTTACAATCTGTGACATTGTAAAAAAACAGGTGATACAAACAAGTAGCTTCGTTTCATTGCCTCTGGGTCCCTGCGTTGAACGAGATGAGGATTTTACTCTTAGGAGGCTAACATGACACCTATGGACGTTCACAATCTACATCTACATCTATCTCATCTATATAATCAATATGTACACCTATATCCATATTATCTGTAACAATGAACTGTGTATTGAATATACATGACAAGGTTTTGGTAGCAGGGATGGCCTCTGTGAGAAGAGGTCAGGTGCTGCCCCCATGGTGGACAGAGGCATTTTCATCTGTCTCCAAAATGAACCCACCACTGGCCAAATTTAAGCCTATCAGTAATGCTGGTGGAGCCTTTGTGATAACATACAAAGAGGGTGAAAACCAGTGCACAGAAGCTATGAGAAAACAGTGAGAAAAATGTGACAGTCCTGCAGACATCAAGGTCAGTGAGGAAGGAAGGGGAAAAGATGTTCCATTGTGCCAGAGCAGAAATTCTCCTGTAGCCCATGAAGGCAACCATGGTGATGCAGGGTGTCCCCCTGCAGCCCATGGAGGGCCACACTAGAGAAAATATGCACATTACACCCCATGGACAACTCCACACCACAGCAGGTGGATGTACTTTGAAAGAAACTGTAATCCATGAAGAGCTCATGCAGGAGCAAGCTTGCTGGCAGGAACTGTGTCCCCTTGTGGACCCAAACTGGAGTAGTTGGTTCCTGAAGGGCTGTACTTTATGGGAAAGACCCATAATCTTGAACTGCAGCCCTTGAAAAGGACTCATATTGAAGAGGTTCATGAAGGAGTGTGTCCTACGGGAAGGACCTCATGCTGGAACAGGGGAAAACTGTGAGAAGGAAGAAGTGGTAGAGATGAGGCCTTATGGACTGACTGAACACCCTATTTCCCAAGCTCCTGTGCACTTAGGGGAGATGAATAAAGGAGTGAAGTTGAGGCTGAGAAGAAAAGGGGGGTGGAGGGTAAGGTCCTTTTTATTTTGTTCTTCTCAACATCCCTCCTTTTTGAATTGGAAATAAATTGAAATAATCTCTCAATTTGAGTCTGTTTTGCTCATGGTGGTAACTGAGATATCACCCTGTCCTTATCTCCACTCACAATCTTTTTCATCTTATTTTCTTCTCATAGTGCTGATTAGAGGAAGTGAGAGAGAAGCTGGATGGGCACCTGGTAGTCAGCCAAGTTTAACCTACCACAACCTGGAAGGTATAAAAACCCATTATATCAACTTAATTACCAGATATTAAGCATGGTCACTATATTATCCTTCCATTGTGATTGCAGTTCTCAGATCCAAACTGCTTTACAGACAGACAACTCAATACACAAATTTATCAAACCATTTTCCCAGACCACTCTTCTGATACTATTAACACACTTGTTAAAAGAGTTCAGAAAATAGCGTGAAGTAGCTTTAAGAATTAGCAAAACTATACCTCTGATTTTTTACAACTCAGCAAACCCTGGAATATAACAACTGGAATCCAAAACTCAAAACCACAAATTTTCAAATGGTGAGAATGTAAAGCTATCAGTCAGAGAATTTAGGGTTCCCATGTTGAATCATACCTAGTGTAGTGGAGTCAGATAGTAGGAGTATCAGATAATTCAAAGGATCTTTTAACTATTACCTATAGTAGTTAATAGTTTCTCACAAAAAACTTTTTTTCTCTAGCAAAGAAGGAAATAAGTGCAGAAAGACAGGAATGCAAACATGGTCCAAGGGAGACATAGGATTGAAATACAGGAAAAGGTAAAGAAGTTTAAACTTCTCTTGATTTTTTTAAACTTTGTAGGTGTCCAGATAACTCAGGTAAGTTTTGGAGAACTATGCAGTTGCTTATTTACATTAAATGTTGAGCTGAAACGATTGATTTCTCCTAAAGTCCTCTGATATTTTCTCATTTATAATACAGAGAAGATCTTTTCATGAAGTAGGTAAGAGTGAAGGTGTATCTTGAGCCCTAGATATTACTTAATAAATACCAACAATGTAAGGAACTTGCACCAAGGCTTTCCTAGTAATAGAACAAAATGTATTTAACAATTGAATTATACACTACAAAGAATGGAGGAATAATAAGTTAGTATAGATAGGACAAACACTACAGCAAAATGAGATGTATGCAAATGATAATTACCATGCCTAAGGAATAGAATTTTAAAAATATGCAAAATCAGAAGTGAATATGAATTTTAAATCAAAGATAAAATTTAATTCAAAGAAACATTTTTATAAAAATCACCTGTCTGGACATAAAACCTTTCATTCTTACAACTTCAACAAATTTAGAGAAGGACTTGGGTGTATATAAATGGGAACTGTGAATGAAAAATACAGGAAAGAAAAATTCTCTCAGGATGTCTGATCCATATCCTATAATTTCAGCTAATATTCTTATGTTAATATAAATTAAGTAACTATTATATTTTCTAGTAACCTGGTATTGAACATTTTTCTCTAACCTTTTGCATTTGAAAAGCCGAGACTCATCTCTTACTCACACTTAGGTAATTCTTGATCACCTAGCTTTCACTTGACCAAACTAATGCTAAAAATGGATTTAAACAGTCTGCAATATTTATAAGTTATGCTATATTCTCATTTACTTCCTGCAGTCTTATTGTAGTCTCAAAATAATTGGTATTTACTACTCTGTATATTATGTGAAATGCATATTACACCTAAGACTATTAAAAAAGTAATGATTAAGCTATAAATCTACAGCAGTTCAGCTTATTTATCTTTAATTTATCTGAGGGGACTCAGGAAGATACACAGCTTTGGAAATAAGACCTTTGGAAGCTTTCATCTCCAGAGGTAAATCAAGCTGGAAGAACATATACCCAGTAGGAAGCTTTCATGTTTCTTTAATTACATTTTTCATTTTAGAAGGTGACAAGTTAGTTCCTCTTTTAGTATCACTCTTTTCCAACTTGTACATATGTGCCATAAGGCATATATCAATGTATTTGTTATTCAGTTCCAGAACTAAAATCCGGAGTATGTTTGTTTCTGTCATACATGGATATAACATACAGACAAATATTTTTCTACGCTATGAGACAAAACATGATCTTACCAGCATTCAGCTATCTCAAGACCTGAACTGAAGACCTGAGATGAACTCAAATGAAGATAAGACTTGGTCATTGTCTCCTTTAGAAGATGAGCAGAACTACACAATCAAATTAATTACTCTGCAAGTTATCTTCTGGGAGTATGTGATAGTCACTCTTGGTCACATAAGGGAAAATAAAATAGAAATAGAAATAGTCGATACAAAATAAAAATAAATAAAATAGTCCATAAAAAAGCAGCAATGCAGTTGATCTAAGCATTGACAGCCTGTGAAAATAATTACCAATTTGTCACGGTTTAGGGTCTGGGCAGCCCCTTAGACCGATAACAGACGCTCTCTGTTAACCCCCCTCCCTCCCCAAAGGGGAAGAGAAAAGGAATAA
>WUAM01000314.1:85269-124908 GCA_024336885.1 Actenoides hombroni
ATTCAAACCCCTCCCCTGTGGCCAGGCCCTCTGCCTCTCCCAAGTACCCTCAAGTACAGCAGTTTATCACCTACTAAGAAGTATGGAAAAATTCCCCAGGAAAACAAAAGACCTCCCAAAACCCCAACAGCAGTCTAGGGTTTTAATTGCTGTCAGACCAAGCTGCTAAGGGTTGGAACCCAGTGCAGCAAACTGCATCACCTGTCATTCATTCAGCAAGTACTTCACTTTCAAAGTCAGAATGATATCCACAAAAGTAAACAACTAATGCAAATATATATAGAA
Organism: Actenoides hombroni; assembly: GCA_024336885.1. Classification (NCBI taxonomy): domain Eukaryota; kingdom Metazoa; phylum Chordata; class Aves; order Coraciiformes; family Alcedinidae; genus Actenoides; species Actenoides hombroni. The sequence goes on from WUAM01000314.1 coordinate 85,555, forward strand.
GATGGAAGAGCTTTCATTTGTTTGTTTTATTTGTTTGGGTTTTTTTTAAAGATACACAAGCACCTCAAAGAAGATTAGTGAATTTTTGAACAAGCAACCAGGACTCTACAATACATGACAATTTATTCACAAATTCAGATTTAATAAAAATAAGATGTAAACAAAATAAAAAAGCCCTGACTTCACTTCAATAAACTTCAATTTGAAGTAGACAGGAATTTGTAGGAAAATCCTCCTTGTTTTTAATCAATCCTAATCTTTAAGTAAAATTTTCAGATTAATGAAGAGTAAGGAAGTGCTTAATACTCAGCTTCAGGGTATATTTTTCAGCTTGTCTGGTTTAAATTGGACATGTTCAAGCTGTGGTAATCCTAAAACATATGTGTTTGATTTTATCTGTTAAAATTAAATATGATAATTCAACAATCTGCTTAGTGATTGTACTAAGTCTTAAGTGAGGTACTACTATTTTAATACAGAATGAGCAGTTAAGGAAAAGAAATTAAAGTTATTAATACAACCCTGATTATCGTAGATATGACAACACCACGAAGAGAGTTGCAAATGCTGCAAATCTATGAAAGACAAAGGACAGAATAAAAGTGGAAAAATATTTACAAGAACTTCATCTGAGACATACAGTAATTCATCTGGACAATTCAGTTTGCCCTAAGACTGAGTAACCTAAAAAGGAAACCAATTACCTGAAAGAAGCAATGATATGCATTTCCTCTTTCTGAAAGAATCCAAAAGGATTTCACAATTCATAGAAATTAATTCATATGGTCATTAAATAGACAAATGAGAACACTAGATTCAAGACAAAATAAAGGAATGGAAGCAGGTATGCAAATTCCATCTCTGTTCTACATGTTTACGTTATGCAAGCAATAGGCAACAATTCCCAATCTAAGAAAATTCATTCATTCTACTACTATCTAATGATGCAGGGTATGTAGTCATGTAAAAACTTAGAAAGGGGCTCTTTAAGAACACGATTACCATCAAGAGTCAAATCATGATATGCCATCATGGAAAGAGCCAAGAACCTACATTCACTGGTAGCTGCTAGAGGTAACTGTGATAAAGGAGAGAAAGCAACTAATCATCTGAAAGTATAATTCATTAGCAGTGAGTTGCAATGCAAGTCTACTTGCTACTTCTGAAGATTTCTTTCTAATAAAAGTTCATGAGGTTCAGGTTTCTTGTCATAGCCAGTACATCCTTAGAATATTAATTACCATTTTGAAATACTATTTGAATAGAATTTCTTTATCAGGTATTCTTCAGTAATTTTGAATAAAATATACTATTTTGTTAAGAAAAAAATCCAGACAAATCTACTCATTAATTTTATGAAAACTATTTTAAATGCAGACATTTGTTTTTCACAGAAACAAAGAATCATTATGGTTGAAAGGCACCTCTGGATATCAGCTAGTCCAAACCTCTCCTTAGCATACAATTACATAGATCAGCTTGCTCAGATCTATATCCAGTTGAGTTTTGACTATCATTCAAAATGGAGACCCAACAACCTCTATGGACAACCTAAGCATGTTATCACCCATCCATAAAGACCTTATTACAGCACAAGAAAACTATAATCAAGTTTAGCTGTCCAAGAAATCTCATTAACTGGTCTATGTACATTTAAAGCTAACATATAAAAGACTAGTTTGCACTGTGTGTTAATTTCTTGTATCCAAGTTGTAGCTGAGGTTGCTTGAACTTGTACCTGCAAAGTCAAGAAGTTATTGTTAGTCCAAGTAAGGGCTTAACTATCCTGTCAGGGACTTATCTTACTGGTAGCAATACTAATATTTCTTGTTATATAGTTAAAATGCGATACACAAACTTTTAAGTTAGTACCAATTTTTCTAGTAATACACTTATCCAATTAAGATTCTCAGCTTCACTCAGTCCAGTATACCAGTCTTTGCAGCCATTGGCATCCTGTCATTCACCTGGCAGAGTAAGTGGTTGAGATTGATAGTTTCATCCTCCACATGTTAGGATGTCTGTAGTTATTTTTGCATGTTTGCACACATTTTACATCTTGATTTTTCTCCACTGTAAGGACACATTACATACAGATTTACTTTCTACGATGCACTTTACATATATTGGGTACTTGTTTTTGTTCTTTGATATCACTATAACTGAAGTTACTAAGCTTCCAAGGGTGATTTCTTTTGATGACCGATAATTGGACATCTGATGAGCAAAAGGAATACCTGGATTCCTCACTATCTTAAAACCTCTATGGTCATCCAGTTAGACATTTGAAATTAAATCACTAGCAAAAAAAAAGTCCTTTTCACTCTTCAGAAACCTTTAAAGTCTTTCCTCAGTTTTTCTTCAGTGAGATCCTCTAAAGTTAAATTATTTAAGAATGTATTCCTATTAGTGTCAACTATTAGTCATTATTATTCCTCCTGAATGCTAAATTTAGTAAAGGGTATTGAAGGTCTTTTATACATTCTAGATGCTGAATAGCTAAAGAAAATCAAGCATTAGTAAAAGATCTGCTGAGCCTAGCAGCAATAATATTCTAAAAGATGCTTTCTAATAATAACATTATGTATGGAAACCACATGGGGAATACAAAAGTTCCATTCAGCTTCCCTACCACATTATTTCTACAAGGAATGACACTTGTAATAAAAATAAAATTAAAAATAAAATTCCTTCTTTCAAAGGACAGTTAGCCTGCTACATAATTGGAAGAATTAAATTATAGTCACCATTTATAAATCATTATATGGAATTCCAGATGTTCATATTGCTTCTTTGTCTTTTCCAGAATACAAACATCGATGTAAATTTATGAAACCTCTCTTGTAAAAAGAGTATTATGATTATGAGGAATGGACAACAAAAGCTGACATAGTAGCTATACCCTCTGGAACTATGTCTTTATAGTATCTCACTGATGACAGCTTTAAAAAAAAACATGGAAGAGCATTATATCTCTCTAATTTGTTAGATTCAATGCATTACTTGTAAGTATATAGACTGGGTGGCACGAGCCATGAGATTCCCTCCTGTGTAAAAAAAAAAGACATGAGAAAACCAAGTGGTGATCTCCATCTGGGGATTAACATCTACCATAACAGCACATCACTGAATAATGTGGAGATTCTTTGATTCTAGTCCATAGAATGTTTAGGTATTATTATGAGGGAGTATTTTGTGATTTGTGATAATGGTGAGTCCAGTGAAAGACAAATTCAATAATAGTATCTCTGTTTTTCTGAAAGGCTCCTATATCTATTCTTTGAGTAATGACCCAAGCCACACTTGCCACTTTTTAAAACAGACTTGCTAGGCATGAGAAGGATTTGTGTGTTATCTGTGTATACATATAATTGCATCTATTCTTAGTGCAACTCTGTTCACTCTCAATCCTTTGTCAAAGTCAGGTAGACAACATAGAATAACCCTCCTTCAGAGGTTCTTCAAGAGCACCAGTGATTATGCCAACTCTTCAAGAATCTACTCAAAGTCATTTATAATGTGGACAAGCATTATAATAGGTGGAGTAAATACATGTTGAGGCATCAAAGCATTTTGATCACCTTATGCTGAATCACCTTAGTATTTTCTAAATAACATATATGCAGTATGCTAGATCATTTGTTTATCCTACCTTCTTTAAATACAATGATATTCCAGCAATATCTTGTTAATTAAAAGCTTTGCTCATGCACTAAGAAAAATGGTATTACAAATCTAACAATTGGTATCAGAGATCTCTCAATGTCACTCTCTTCAGAGGGAACTTAAAGCTGTAGGCAACTATTAGACTGAAGCCATAGATTTCTAAGCAGGTAATTTTCTTCAATGCACAGTGCTTGTCTTATGCCTGCATTATTGAAGTGACACTTCTTCCTCCGCTATGCAATGGAATAGCCTTCTGAAACCTAAATAAATGTTCATATTTTTTAATGTTCCAATTAATTTTATCTGTAGAATTTGAATCAAGCAACAAAATTATTTGTTGAAAATAACCACCTGTAATGCAGATGAAACAAAGAAAAATACCTAATTCCGGCTATCACTGCTCTCTCTTTTCTGTAGCTTCAGAAATGTCACAATGGCTCTTGCATATGTCATTATTCCTTTTCGTCAACGTAATTCTGATGTTAAACATATCAGGAAATGCACATGCTTTTTCTATAGTTCAGATTTTTTAAAAATCCTAGCTTTTTTTTTTGCTTTTTTTTTTTTTGGAAGGGCCTGGCTATTGAGTGCCAATAAGATCTGGAAAGATCTTATTAGACCTGTCTGGAGAGGAGAAGTGTTGATTGCTCCCAATCATCTCTGTGCTCCCCCTTTGGCTCCTAGCAGATATGATTTAACAAAAGGAAGAGATAAATTCTGCATACGTGGGACTCTGTCTTGTCTTTATGTAAGTGCTCCTGCTGATTGTGCCATGAGGGAGGTGGATGGCAGGTGCCACACTACTTTTAGATCATGAGGCTCATACAGATCATAGAATCACAGAATAGTTTCCACTGGAAGAGACCTTCAAGATCATCAAGTCCAACCTTATTCCTAGCCCTATCAAAAACCACTAAACCATGTCCCTAAGCACAACACCTAACTGCCTCTTAAACACCTCCAGGAATGGTGACTCCACCACCTCCCTGGGCAGGCCATTCCAATGCCTGACAAAAATCAACACCACTTCCTGTGGAAACTGGGAATGCCACACAGATATCTCAAGGGTATAAAGGGACAGAAAAATATTGATCAGTGTGCACCCACCACCAAAGAACTGAAGAATTGGGCTGATCCAGAGAGATGTTGCTGGATCCAAGGGAGGTGATAGCCTTTTTTCTTTGTCTTTCTCTCCCTCTCTCTCACTCCCCCTGTCTTTTCCTCTTTTCTAATAACTCTTTTCGTCAAAATTTAGTTGCACCATAAAATAATTGCCTATGAAAACAACACCTTCATCCATACCATTTGTTGATTGTTTCATTAGGGAAAATAAATTGTTTTGTTATTGTTCCTTGCAGTCATTGTCATGACTCTGCTGCCCCAGCCACCCTGCTGTGCAGGGACAGCCTCTTTCGCGGTATCACAAAGATTCACCTCCCTTGTTGTCCACTGAGTGGGCCAAGACATTTTTCAATATAGATAAAATTATATTAGCATCAAAAAAGTTAAAAAGGTATAATCTTTTTGCTTAGCAGTACTTCAGATTTGAGGTGAAAAGAGCAAGCCTTTACGACACTTAATCCATTAACATCGATGAGAAACTGCAGTTTAAAGTGTTTGCTAAATATGGATTGATTTCATTTTTCAACTTTTTTCTTAAGCAAAAGTTATATAACTTCAAACATATAATAAACAAGAATGGAAGAGTGTATATATCACAAGACTGTCTTCCCAATCTCATGTTACAGAGAGGTCAAAAATCTCTGTCAGTTGACTTGAGAAAATCCAGATTAGGGTTCCTTCTACCGGGACTGCCTTGTGATTGTTCCATTACTCTCTACATAAAACTCTTGGACACAGACTTATTTTTCATATAAATATACTGTGCATATAAATTTCATATAGAAGTACCATGTAATTAATTGCTGTCTGTACAATAAGCCTAATCAAATCCTCAAATACTGAAATTAATTCCAAGTGGATTGTACAGGTCAGACTCCTGCTCAGAGTAAACAAACAGTAAATCCAGCTGTTGCAGGTTCAGAAGGCCAGAACCAATGTGAAAAAAAGTATGTAGGCTTTCTCTAAATGTCATTTCTGGACAGGAAAAAATGGGAAAGTCAATGTAAGATTTAATGTGCCTTATATCTGAACCCTGATCTAATCCATCTGTTACTCTAAGTGTGCCCAAACACTAGTGCTTCCAAAACCAACACGGCTAGAAGCCACAGAACATTTTGCTGGGGGAACCAAAACATAGCTAGACATCCGTGCATAAAGAAAGCACTCCTTTGGCAACTATTAAAACCTCGAAGTCCAAAATTTTATTGAATTGGAAAACAATGAAACATTTAACATTACACAAAAATAACCTGGAAAAGTCTTCTGGAAATCTTGCTAAAACCTCCTAATTCATATCATTTCAAGTCAAGGACTCACGTGATTTCTTTTCAGTTCAGTACAGATTATTCTCATATGAATTCAGGCCATTATGACTGTAGAACTATTTTTAAGAAGCTTATATGTAAGTTATTTGGAAGTATGAATTAGATGGTACAAATGGTCGAGTTACAGAGGCTACACAAAGAAAGTGAAAAAAAGAGTTTGATTTGTTTTAATCTCTAAATCCAGTAAAAAACCAAGCAAGCTAGCAGACAGTTAAAAGATTACCTAAAATTAAAACCTTTCCACCTCACCTCTCCTGAATACTGTGGGCTTTATTTCACCATTAATTTAAGATTAATTTTAAACCTAAGAATCAAAAGAGAACAACTCAGTTTAGGGCTCTTAAATGAAAGCAGCCAGTCATTTATTTTATATTATTAACTGCCAAACTCTAGTCTAAACCAATCTCAAGTGAAATTGATGTGGTAAATTGTGTTCTGTCTTCAAGAAAAAGGATTACAGTAACATTAGACTCTTACAAGATTCTTTGGTCTGAAAGATATATATTTACAAGCCTTTTGTCCCCTATCATAAAACTCTGCCTCCCTCCTTGCAACATATGCACAAGCACACAGGCACTACAATATAGTCTTCCTTGTAGTGAGCATACACTACAACAATAGCTGTCAGTGGTCAGACTCCAGTGCAAACTCCTACAGTGGGAAATGCAAAAATGCTACTTGTAATTACTGCAATTTCATGGAAGGATTCATTGCACTCATGCAACGAATAAACAGGTCTTACTTTCAGCATCCAACCCATGAGAACTGATATGGATTAAATAAAATGAATGCAGTGACACATTCACCTCAGTGAAGAACATTGTCTGCTGTACTATGTGAAGACTAAGTGCATCTTGAAAGGTTTCCAGTATCAAACTATTGTGCCTCAAATACACAGTATGCAGAAGTACACAGTATACCCACCCATACATGGTATTTTACTTTCTCAGTTTATTCACATAAATGAGACTTTTTAAAGGAAATCTCCCTTGGGGGAATCACCCCATGCACACCCAACTGGATTTCTCACATTTTAGCTTTGCCATGATTTTAAACAAAACAAAGTCTCCCAAGCAAAACAAACAAAATTCTATGTTTTTGTCATCTAATCTCAATTTGTATGGTGAAAATTCCTGTTAAAACAAGACTGATGTAAGATGCATGCATTAACATTCCTCACAAGTCTTATAAATACAGCATATAATTAGAAAGCAATTTATGGCTCTTACTAGAACATGCAAATATTCACTTAGTTCACTATTATTATTGAATCTAACACAAGTGGCCACAGCATAAAACAATCAGAAAAGAAAAACATGTAAATAATGAACTTGTATCCAATAAATATTTTTTATCCTTTTTGTATCTACCAAACAAATGCTTAACAAAATTGGGAATTTTCTTAGTACAGAAAGATCCTTTAGGAAAACATGAAGAAATATTTATTTAAAACGTAAACTGCAACATGGCATGGATGCCAATATTGACCTTAGATAAACAGTTCAGTAGTTGTAGGAGAAAATATACAAAACATTCTTACTATATTTTTACAGATAAACATTGTATTTGACACTATGGCTGGAAAACAGCAGATAAACATAGTAAATACTAGAAAAACTCTTAAAATAATTTGTGAACTGGAACTACTTCCTGAGTAGTCTTACTTGCAATGAGGAAGTACAGTGAGATAGATTTCAATTTAATTACCACGGCATGAAAATAGAATAAATCTACTGAAGCTGGCACAGAATGTCACTGTAAAACAACATCAAGTCAGGTGAGAATAGTAAAACTAATGCTGTGAAAGACAAGCACTCAAGAAAGGGATTAAACAGAACTCAGCTTTTATTTTTTAAAACACATAACATTTTTTTAATGATTTACATGAATCTTGAAAGTATTTTGAGCACTTCATCTGTTCAGTGCAGTATTTTTTAAACTTTGGTCTTCTTCATTTTATACCATTTTAGCTCTGCCTATAAATTTTTTTTAAAAAAGTCTCTTGAGATCTTCAGGTCCTAAAATGTTCTAGTTCTTTACCATTATTTTACTTGTAAATTTGTTTGAATTTCAAACATCTAACATTTTCATTTTCTTTTTACAGTTGTAAATACTGCTTTGGTTTTCACTGCTGTGATATGCAACATCGTGGCATACCATAAATACCATGATTAATCCATAGGGCTTCATATACTGTCAGAATCTCTTCACTATTTTGATGTATAAGACAATCCTCAAGACAACTTGGAGAAATCCAAAAGAGCTTCTTAAAAAGAGAACTGTTAAACATCTGTACTATGGAAAGGTTTAAAAGTTATGTTAATACAGTTTATCTAGTAGCTAATTTCAATCACACTTGATAGTCTGAAAAATCAAACACCTGTATTTCTACAAAGTGAGGGGTTTTTGTGCAGATATTTACATGCGCTTCAAAGAAAACACTTCATTTTTAAAGGCTGAGTCATTTTACTGATACTAGTATTTGTCAGTTATTACAATTTATTTCCTTTTTTTGAGGAAATGTAAATATTGGTTATAGCAAAAAAATAGTAATACACATTTATAAAGTGGAGGTAAAATCTCACTGATCCAAAAAAATCCCCATGAGTACCTCTGTTAGAAAGCTATGGACGTCAGTACATATTCTGGGCATAAAATTTGATCTTGTGGCATATGACTTCTAAGTATGTAATAATTTGAAAAATTACTAAAATTCAAATTAAGGGAGAAATTATGCAAAAGGAAAAAAGAGCACATTGATAGTGGTGAAACATTGGAACAGGTTGTCTAGAGAGGTGGTATAGGGCCCATCCCTGGAAACATTCAAGGTCAGTTTGGATGAAGGTCTGAATAACCTGATCTAGTTAAAGTCGTCCCTGCTCACTGCAGAAAGGGTTTGACTAGAGGACCTTTAAAGGTCCCTTACAACCCAACCTATTCTATGAAAAAAAAAGTCCAAAAGACAGCTCAGTATCTTTGACACTTACAAAAATGGAGTTGTCTTGTGGATAGGTGTCATCCTTCAAGTTTCTGCTGAACAATCATACTGATTCTCATCAACCCTTAGTCCACTTACTGGAAAACAATGTATTGTAAGCTGAAAGCAACTGCTATTTCTTAATTTCACTGAATTGTGCTCTTGTTCAGCAATAATAATTAGTTCATTTAATGGCTCATGTTAAGATGTGGATCCCATTCGTAATGTGACTTAGTATTTAATAGTGGTAGAAATCAAATTAGGGGATTCATTAAAAATAAGATGTAGCTGAGAAATTTTAGTATTCACAATGTCTACAGCAACTGGGGAATGTCATGGCATTTAGACAATAGGCACATTTGTCTGGTATTTACTTGTAGCTGTCTCCTGTGACCTTAGGGGGCATAAATTTTAAATCTTTATGGTAAAAACTGATGTACAAAATTAATTTGACTTAATGTGTAGAATGCAACTATGCAGTAAGAGTACAACTTAATTTTATAAAAATAATTTTAAAATCAAGTAGTTTTCTTGATCTTTCAAACACTTCAAAAATGATTTTTTTAATCTGACTGATTTTTAGTTTGGTTTTTTTTATGGCTTCAACAAAGCATCTCAGTTGAAGCAACTTCCACTATTCACACTAAAAAAATAGTTCTATCAGGACATATTCAAACACCTCTACATATGAACTGGCAATCATAAAGAGGGGAAATAATCCAAGGTTTTTATGCCCTATGGAAGGTGGGTTTCAAGACATGTGTCTGCAAGTCATGAGCAGGAGGAAGAAGACAGACCACTTGAACTTTATTCTGCGATCGTAGAATTCCCCATGAAGATGTAGAATTTTCCTGGGCAACCAAAAAAACATGTTGTCCAAAATGATAGTCTCCTACAGAAATATAGGAGGTTTTCAACTACAGAACTAGTGTTGAGAATCATTCACATGAAAAACAGGTCACAAGATTAAGACATCTTAGAACTTCATGACACTAAGTGGGTTCCAATATTTCCAGTTAGGAAAGGTCAAACAGGTAGCAACATAGAATGCCAGACATCAGCAGCAATGTCATGACCTACTGACATCTTTTTTGTGTTAAACTGTTTTGATGTCCCAAAGAAAGTGTTAACCTCTGTGGACTACAGATGTAAATAGAGCTATAGACTGCATTTGCCACAGGTATGCTCTACCCTGTTAACATTTGCTAGTTGACATGTATGGATGACCATAAAACATACTGAAGTCCCATTTTGAAAATAGTTTCGTTAGTACAACAGTCATAATTCAGAACATTACAGAAGTTTACATTTTTGTAATATGCTACATTTTGCATGTTCTCGTAATATGCAATATGAAGAAGTTACATATCACAGAAATAAGTAAAACATGCAGCATATCACAGAAATGCCAATAACTCAGTATATTTCAGAAGAGGTGTAATAAAGTACGAGGTCTTTTTGCCAAGATTACTAACCTACCTTTGTTTCCAAGGTGATTTATGAACCTTGTACATTTAATCCAAATCAGTTTTCTCAAGGTTTTAACATTGAAAAGAATTATTAGGCAAAAAGTTAAGCTATGAGAAACTATTTTGATTTTCTGAATGTGTATCAACAGCCTAAGTCAATGCTTCAGTCCTCCTTGGCAAGATGTATTAGTCTCGGTAAATAGTCACACTGCAATTGCTAAATTGCTCCCAAGACTTAATTTAGCTTGCCTGTCTCTGCATGAAGTGTAGTCTGGTCTCTCCTGGAGTTATTTTGGAAAGTTAAAATGAGAAGTGAATACATGAGTCACTGATCTTACTGATGCACTGTATTCTATGGCCTACTCAGTACTTCTAAAACTTTGCAAATCTACCAGTGCAGAATTTCAAGAGAGTTAGATCTCATTGAGTTGTAACAAAAGTCCTTGAATGATGCAAGAAAGTACTCTGCATGTTTTATTTAAAGTATGTTTAAATTAAATTGCTTTTACAGAACAGCCAAAGTGTAACCTAAGACCAAATCTAAAGGCAAGGAACACTCTGCCCATAAAGTGCTCTCCATTTTGCTTGGTTTTGTTTCATTCTGTCCTGTGGTTTGTTTGGGTTTTTGTCAAGGTTTTGGTTTTGTGTGGGTTTTTTGTTGGTTTTGTTTGTTTGTTTTGTTTATTTTTAATCTGTTTATTGTAATTGACTCTGGGAGGCAAGAATGATGATCTGTGAATGTCTGACTGTCACATATATAAACAAGCTTCTGGTTATAAGAGTTTCAGTTGAGATAGATTTAACTGTATGAAAACAGGAGAGTGAAAGTTCAAGCATTATAAGATAAGATTCTAAATGCCAGAAAACTAGGAGCTGACAATCTGAACAGATGACTGAGATTTATATGGAGATTTTTCCCAAAATAAAAATGAATATATTCCACCTCTACTTGCTTGCTGGGGTACCTTGGCTTCTTCTCTCATGGTGGCCCTTGTCTTCCCTTAGGTGGAGATCAGGAAATAGAGGGGAAATATATCTGTATTCTTAGAAGCCCTGAGTTTGGATTTGCCTGGAGTGTAAACTAAAAAACTGAGTTGTAGAGTTCAAGTTAAAGCGTCAAATCCAGAGAACCAACATGCCATGTATTCTAAAGAAAATAGCGTATTTTGCACTGAAAGTACTAGATGCTCAAGATGTTCTCTAATTAAAATTGGCATTCATTTTCAGATAAAATAATGATAGACACCATGGGTTTCTCTGAAGTAGAAGTGCAAACATAAAACATATTTGGTAGAGAAAACTATCTGCAATAGTGACTGTAAAAAGACTCAAATATTTCCCACACAACCTTTTAAGAAAGGTTTGCAGAGATGACAAAACAAAATTTGAAATCAAACCACTTACAGAAATCTCTACAGCAGTAAAAGGCAAGCAGTTTTGTGAAGCCTTTGCAGCCAGACTAGGTTTCTAATGGGGAGAATAATGAGAAGACATTTTGACTTGTGACTTCAACTGCACAGATATAGTTTGCTCCTTGAAGCATACCAGGAAAGGTATCATTGTTAAACCTACAGTTCTGATTACATTCCCACACATTCTAACTGCACAGGGAAGAAATCTGACAGCAAATTAATTACAAACTTCTGCAGATGTAATTTTTTCTGTTTTCCTCCTCAAGTAATAATCTACACACACACACCACTATGTCTAGGGAACTGGGTGGTGTCATTTCAAACTTTCGTCACTGACCGTGTTTTATATAATGTTCACCAAAATGATACAATGAGGAAAGTGAGAAAGGATAATCCCAGGATTACACAACTAATGCACTAAAATCCAAAGGACTTAATCTTCAAAATTTTTATGCTGATGGAATGAAAAGAATGCTCAAGAGAAAACATAACACTCTTGGGCTTCCATGAGTTAATTTTTGTTAGATGCTGTTCTCTTTTACTATCATTCCTCATGTCATACTGTGTTGTTGCAAGTTTTTTCCCTACTTAGAACTTCCCTCTTTCTTTTCAATAAACTGCATATTATCCTTCCCTTTGACAGCTGTTCCCATGCCTTTTCCTGATCCTCAACTGCTTACAAGTGTTTGTTTCTTAAGGTATTAGAAAATATTCTTATCTACACTGGACAATATTATTCTCCATCTGATTGATTTGCTTTCTAAAGAATAAGCTATGTAAAACAGTACTGCTATGACAGAATAAAATATGGCCATGAAATTGCAAACTCTCAAGGGGAAGGGAATGTGTTTAAATGATCTGCTAAAATATCGCAAAAGTGCATTATTACTATAGTTGTAATTAAAGTAACTGTTATTATGTGTACATAATACCTGCCTACCACCCAGCATTCTTGAAAAATCATGTTTGACTATGAAGCTGGCATTCTTCTGCCATGTATGTGGCAGTTTACTGGCAAGTTACTAAGGTTTAATATTAGAAGAAAGGAAACTTGTTTGACTTTTTAATAAAAAACATACTCCTACAGATAAAGCATATGAACAGGAAAAATGTTCTAAACCTATTAAAATCTGCTATTGACCTTGGCTGGACAGGTTTGTACTCAGTATTTTGGAATTTTCACTGCATCATCACTGGAAGTGAAAGATAAACTTAAGTTCAAACTAATATTAACTTCATAATTTAATTATTTCTTAGCTACTTCTGCAAATTTTGGATCCTTCTGTGAAAGTACATGAAAGTACTACTATCCCTAAGAAAAGTTGCTTTGTGGTATTTCTGTTTCAAATATTAGAAATATGACAGTTTATCCTATCTAAACAATCTGCAAGCTTTGAATCAGAATTTTCCACTTCTTTTGAAGTAGTGCATAGTTCTGTTGAGTCCAACATAATATTCAAAAGGAGTGAAAACTGAATTCTGGCCTCTACAGCGTATAACTTTCTGCAGGAAACACTAACATCTATTGTTATTTTTACAGTAATTTGTATTGTACTAGTAATTCGTGACAATGCTCATGACATTTATGAAAATATTATGTAGTATGCCAAGAAAACTAAGTAATATATCCTTTGAAGACACAGAAATGGTTCAGATCAGACATCTTTTCCTTTCTCATGGGATATACAAATCACATACGCAGATCAGAGAATACTTTCTCAGTTTTATGCTACCAAAGAAAATTACTCTGAGATGGATTAGACTCACAAAACTGTGAAAACTGTATTCCAGTGTTTTCAACAGAATTAGTTTAACCAACTCAAAAAAGGAAATAATTCAAACCACAATTTCTAAAGTTACATTTGACAGATCATTTAGTTATTGACGATTCAAATTTTTGAAGTGGGATTCAAGCACTTAAAGGCACCTACGGGCATTTGCAAAGCCTTAAAGTATCCATCTAGACTCCAGATGCTTCTCCACAAGGCTATAGGTCTCCAGGAATCTTATGCTGTTTCTGTCAGCCTGATACAGGTGTTTTGGTTGTTCTTAGACATCTAAAGTTATATCAGCTTCTTACAATTATTCAATGGTATCCTTCTTTTATGAGGAATAAATCAATGTCTGAGACAACTAAATGAGGAGTAAGAATTATCTGTTAGTTATGTAACAATGAATCAGCACGTATTTGTTCATACTGAAAAGATAATGATCTCAAAAAAGTCATCCACCAGAGGTCAGGGAATTATTGCTCTACACACCACCAAAACCCATTTGTATGCTTTTTTCTTCTCTATCAAGATCAGATTTGTCACAGGTATACTTTGAAGAAGAGATTTCATGCCAGGTCACATGCATCCCGTGCATCGGCATTGTTGGAAAAGGAGATTCAGGATGCATGAGTGGGAACAAGGAAGGTTTTATACATGTCTTCAAACTCCATTCGCTTCATGGCAACAATGCCCAGGATGAAGAAGTAGATAATCTTTACTTCAATGTATCAAAATCTTACTGGAAAACCTTCTACTGCTCCATGACAAGTAACTAGTAAGTATTTAAAGAGCCATTGGTTGCTGCTTTGAAAACAGTAAGCAAAGGGGTTAATGAAGCACTCACACCTTCTGTGTCTATTTAACTGCACTAAATGAGAAACAAAGTAGAATTCATCTGGTCCAGGAAGGAGCTTTTCTGCATTATGCTATATGATAATTAGCATAGTCTTTTCCGTTCAGCAGTGCCTTGAAATTAAGGGTCAATACAGTCAAGTAGCACAGGTCCTTTCTCCAGTGGCTGCAGATAATGACACCATGAAATGCATATCACAGTAACATTTGTCACCATTTACACAGGGAAACAAGAAAGATCTCTTATACTCTGTCCTTCCTTCTCCATGCAGGAACTAGAGATGGTTTGGCCCTTAACAAAAATAAGGACACTTAACAGCCTGCAGAGAAGACACAGTATTCATTATTACAAAGTGATGATCATGCCTTAACACTCCTAAAATATGCTTCTGAAGGAAAGATCGTGAAAGGTATTTTGGACATCTTTCTTCCAGATTTGGGAAACAGTCTAAAACAGTGTTGCAGTAAAACAGCTCTAGGACAGTGAAGAAGTCAGAGACACGTAGATGAAAAAAATAGCTTTCACAGACAGAAAGCAGAAGATTCTTATAAGTGGAAGGGACTCAAGAGAGCAACAAGGTTATTGATATACTGCCAAAAGAGTATTCAGCTTCTCATTACTTGGAAAAGGGACTCTGTAGAGTGGTGAAGAAGTCTTCTAATGATTGCAAGTGGATGATCATATCACAAGAGAGTGATTATCCAGCTCAGCTTGGGAAGAACAGAGACTAAGCATACAAGAGCTGGAGATTATTTTGGTGGAAGTGATATAATATTTACAGGCATTTCATATATACGCACACACATACTCAGTTATATTAACAAATGTCTGTCTATACCTTCCATCTTTTTTGACACCCACAGGACCTTTAAACTGCAACTTCCTTGAAGCAAAGTTCTCTATTTACTATCTAGAAATGTCCTTGGGCCAGGGGGGCAGGAAGTGAAATGTGTGGCCACTGTATCTGTAGTTGAACGTTACAAAAATATCAATGTCTCATATGTCTTCACACAAAGTTAGAAAAAGAGCCTAAGATTGCTCCTCTACAAAAAAGTGTTTTAACTCAGATTTCTTTTGGATTGATAGCTCTCCTGATTATTTCTGTTAACACAGGAGTTAAAAAAAATTCCTTGTATTTACCCAAATCTGTTCAAACTCTCTCATATAGAAAAGAAAGAAAAACTTCTGTTTGTTAATAAATTTATCTGTTATTTCAGTAGTGTGTGGAGCTGGCTGCACTAGTTTCATTTCCACCACACAGCACTGACAGACTGTACTGGCAAAGTAATTTATCTTCAGGTTAATCAATAGGAAAAAAGGAGGGAAGGACTGGATACATAGCACAGCTGGGCATTTCAAATACTGACACCAGTGTCATCTTACTGAGAGCTTTGTACAATATTTGCTGAATAGAGGACAGAGTCAGACAAAACTGTCCTATTGAGTCACAAGGTACATAGACACCTTTGTGTTCTAAACTCCTTCCTAGAGAGGAGTCTAGGTTTGGCTGGATTCACTCCTAGTCCCAGACTTGGTCTATGTTTAAAGAATTATATATATACACACACAATTAATCCTTTATATCACTTAGCTGATATTTCAAAGTTTCTGCACTCTTATTCTCAATTCACTTACTATCTGACTTAATAATGAATTTATCAGCCTCAAGAAGTAACCTCAAGAGGCATCCCTACTCAAGGGGAGATCCTGGTACGCAACCTGCTGCTGTGCAGGAGCAATCAACAGGCTCTAGGCTGCCCATTATTTATGGAGGAAGAAAACTGACTCAGTCATATATGAGTCCTCACTACAGATGTTAGATTCTTCCAAATTTGGCTTGAGTTGGACATTGGCTAGCACTGTTGTTAGGTAGGCATATTACTCAAATTAGCCCTTGGCTATTGTGTTCTGACTCCCCCAAATCCACTTCAAGCCAGATGAAACCATCATGACCAGATGCATTCATTACGACCGCCACTGGTGGTTATCACTTGAGCAGAGTTATGGGAAATAAAGGTCAGATTGCAGGGGAAGGGGGTGAGGACCACATCATCACAGCCATTGACAAAGACAGTGGACAGGAGAGATCCCAGCATAAACCCCCTGTAGTAGTCCACTTGTCTAAGACATTGAGTATGACCCATTAACCACTATGCTCTGGGCCCAGTTAACCATCAAGTTTAACCCATCTAGTTGTCTAGATCTCCAGATTGTAACAGCTCTGCTAAAGGCAAGGTAAACCACAGAAGGCCATGAGTCATATGTGATTGACTCTTAGTAAATCCGTGCTGACTGTTCCCTATCACTTTCTTGTTCTCCATGTGCCCTGAAATAAGCTCCAAGATTCTCCCCAGTAGCCCAAGTGAGGCTGACTGGCCTACAGTTCCACAGATGACCCTTTTGGCCTTTTGAGGATGAGGTCAGCATTTACCTGGCACCATACATTGAGGAGTCCCTTGATCTCCACAAGCTCTGAAAGAACAGCCTTGCTAGCACATTAGCTAGTTCTCTCAGCAGCCTTGCCTGAAGTTTTACCCACCATGAATTGTCTATGGAAACTGAACACATACTAGAAATAGAACAGCAATAGAATAGCAGCAGATAGAACAGCAATAGAACATTAATACTACAGAGTTATACTATCAAACCCATTACAATTTCATGTCATATAACTGATTAACTTTCACATTTGCCAGAAGAACCCTGGACAAATTCAATGGGAAAATGATAATGTGAGTCACAACTCAGTAGGTAACAAAATGACATTTGCAGGCTTCTAATTTCAGGACAAGCTGCCAGAAGCAGTAACACAAAACTGTTGGTTTGTGTTTTTTTTCTGGTTGGTTTGTTGCTTTTTTGTTTTGTTGTTTTGGTTTAGTTTTTTGTTTTGTTTTTCTTTTTTCCTTTTCCTACAGAAAGAAATAACAGGTCATAATTAACATTGGTCATGCTGAATAACCATTATGGGTTGATTGAATACTGCAGGACTTACATTCTAAGGAAGAGAGGTAAAAGTGCACACTACAAAAGAAAGCTACCTTTGCTACAACATTACTGTATTTTCTTTCTTGCTATGACAAAGCTCCTGAAAACTGTCAAAACACAACCAAAGTTTCAGTCCTGACACAGTGATGCTCATCCTGTTCTGCTACCTTTTGCAAATAGAAAGTACCAGCAAAGTTACATCAGAGTTACATTAGATCAACTTGGAATTTGTTTCCAGACCTTTGTCATTGACTATGATCTAGTTGGATCAATGTATCAACAGTCCTGACTGACCATCTAAATAGCCAGCTTTTCCAACTCAGAAATTTGTGTAGCTGAGAAGGAGTTGGATACCCCATGCCTCAGAGATGCAAAGTAAGGAAACACTCCAAAACAGGGCACAGCTTGGAGATAAAACACTTAGTTGGGCACAGAATTAGATCACAACAGGACACCAGGATGTATGTCTCATCGACCATGTTGCCACATTTCCTCACACAGGGAAGGATTTATCCTGTAGATTTTGTGCTGCTGTAGACTCTTCCTTAGTCACGTAATGCAAGTTACATCTGACCTACATTTCCAACATCATACAAACCACTATGATCAGCAGACATGAGTAGTGACTTGCTGTCTGTATTTCAACTGTTGAAATTTCTTTTGTGCTAGGCTAAGCAGAGCTGTTGCAAAAGTTTAGTACCCTATGCACCTTCCCTTACCTACATTTTTTTTCCAACATATATTTCAGAGGAACACTCAAACACACTTCTTGTCATAGGCATAGGAGAATTTGTAAGCAAGTTAAAAATTTATGCACTGAAAATATTCTTTGAGTGTTAAATCTCAAAGTTCCCATGTGACTTTCTGGTCCTCTGCTAAACCTTCTCTCATTGCAGGGATGTCTCAGTGCAACAAGTGGTGTGCTAAGCTTTGGGACCATGGAGTGTATGCTGGATACACCATACTACCCCAGGAGGAATTAATTCAATTTGCCTTCAGTTGATACTAATCACACTTTCATCTGTTGTGACACTGAGTACCTGCAGCTTACAGTTTTAATTAACAGCACTTGCTATAACCAAAGCCAGGGGAATATCAAAAGTGCATATTCACAATTCAGTTGAACTTTATATCATCTTCTAATTTTACAGGACACACCATCCTTTTAATTTTTATAGTGCACAAACAGGATTCTATGTTTGCATCTTCACCCAGATATAAACCACAGCAGGAATACAACTGTAGCAAAACACAATGTGAAAAGTCAAGCTAACTTAAGTTGCAGCTTGCTACTCCAAAACTGGTCTTGTAAAATTAATTTGAATATGACACAAAAGAATAACTTCAATCATTTGAGAAACTTCAGTATTCCCTCAGAAGACTATGCCTTCTGAAGTAATCATTATTCCTCCTTTTAAGTGTGTCCTTCAACTGCTCACTTCAAATCCTGCAGCAAAGAATATCACTGGGAAAAGTCAGAGCAAACAGGGAGCTCAGAAGAATGCTGTTACAAAGTAAGAAAAGAACATATTGTTCCATTTCTCGTCTACCCAGCAAATGAATGTTCTTTTGTTACATAACTGAAATAATAGTCACACTGATTAAATGTAATGTGTATTCATAATAAACAAATTCTGGTTATTGAAAAGAGTAAGTTTTTATTTGCCATGTAATCAAATATGGGTGATTACTTCTCAGGAACAAATATTACTGCTTGCATATTTTAGCTATAAATATCTGTTATCATGGATTGGGAACATTGTTTCAGAATAAGAAAGTTTAAATTTGTTTACTTTTAAATGAGTGATGTAATACTAAACCAGGCAAAATATTCTATTGCAATACTCCAAACAAAGAGCAAGAGATAATTTCTGACCTCTGAGCAAACAGAGTTTGGTAAGACAAGAAGGTAGTAAAAGTTATCAAGCAGCCTGGTAATTAAACTAGTGAAAAAGAGGTAGTGATTGAAGTCAGAAAGTCATCTTTGTAGTATAATAAACAACATTAATTTCAGACTTTCAATTTCAGTGAGTTATTCAACTACATTTTCTCAAATGGAAAAGTGGAAAAAAAAAGCCAGACTTAATTTGTGAAGTAGTAATAAATACAAACAAGTAGTCAAGCTTGTTCAATATATGCTTATTGTAGAGCTACAGTCAGAGACTCATGGGTTATGTACATAGTCTTTGCATCAGATCCTGTCAGTACTTTGACTTTCTTCAAAATAATATTAGTTTCATTAATGGCCAGAGCTGTATGTGTTTGTTGAAGCAGTGGGAGATACCAGAACCCATGAGAACTTTTTTAGTGTTTAAGCATTCACCAGAACAGGAATGTATTAATTACATATCTGCTTGCAGAAAGATGAAAAACTCATTTCTATTCAAGGTATTACAGGGGGCTGTAAACAGGAGTAAACACCAATCTTGTTTGCAAATCCAGTTTCTAATCCAAGTCCATCAGAGATTCATGAGAAACCAATTTATTTTATCAAGGCTAACAGGCTACAGAATAGCTTGACAAACCGTCATGGTTTAACCTCTGCTGGCAAACACCACACAGCCACTCACCCACCCCTTTCCTCCCCTTCACAGCCCCTCCTGTGGAATGGGAAACAAAATCAGGAGCAAGCAAAAAAAGTGAGGCCCTGGGGGTTGAGATAAGGACAGTTTAATAAAACAATAAAAAGAGAAAAAGAAAAACAAAGTATTAAATAAATTATCTACAAAGCAAGTAATAGAAACCAGGAAGACCCTACCTGTTTCCAAGACACCAACTTCCCCTGCTCCAGCCACACTGAAGGAATTTGAAAACAGACAGCACAACCTTAGCCCAGCCCTCCCCTTATATAGGGGCAGGGCTCAGTAGGGTATCAAGCATCCCATTGGCTGGTTCAGTTGTTTATCCTGGCTGTGGCCCCTCCCAGCTGCAGCCCCTCCCAGCTACTTGGGCCAGCAGCTGTTTGTGATAATTAACCCTAACTGAGCCCAGGAGACTAGAATATTCACCTTAATGACAAGCATTGGAACAGTGCTGATAGAGAACCACAGAAATGAGATTAATTGGAGGTTAATTTTGCTAAGATATGTTGTTCTGGAAAGCAGCTACCAAAAAAGAAGAATTTATGAGGGTCATGCAATTTACATGTGTCACAAGTAAAAATATTATTGTAATATTGAAAAATGAATTTCAATACATCAGTATCAGAAGTACAACAGATATACTGCAAATTTATAATGACTTCCAGAAAGCTCAACAATTTTATTCAGATTTGATTTTGCTCTTTTGTCTTTGAGTATCCATCTGTTATCCTTTGTTATGGACAATTAACTCCAGACATAGACTGGTGCTGGTCTTCAAAAAGTCTTTTTGCTCTGTGTTTGTGCATCACCTTGAAACATAGTTTAGGAATGTGACATGGATTACGAAGTGTTATGGCTATGCAGATGGTAAATATATGAAAAAAAGATTAAATTCAAAATGTTAACAGATATCTCAGATTAGTCATAAAATGCTACTACCCCATAGCTATTCTCTGTCAACAGAAGCCAAGCTCTGACAGATGCCCCCAAAAACCGGCTGTGTTGGTTCAACAGGTTAGCAGACACTAGACTGTTATTCTACGTTTGCCAGGGGTTATTGCCACCCCTAAAAGCACGGTGTCTTCATGTAAATGGTACTGGATCTTCTCCAGCCAAAATCAGGCAGTGCTAATTTCAATAATTTCAGTTTGAGCTAATCCATCTGATTTTGCCTGAATTAGAACGGGAAATGAATCCCCAGTGCAGTTCAAACTGATGCAACTCAAATACAAGAAAAAAGCAAGATTCACCTTTTAAGTTTGTGTGCCCCACTCAGGTAAGGTGGTTTTCCCCTTGACCCTACCAGTAGGGTGACATTTCTACATCTTTGTTGAAATTTTTCAACTCTTATCCTCTGTCACTGATGCCATTTTTTACACCTCTGAAAACCAAGTACTAAGTGGTGCCAGTAAGATATGCAGCATTTTAAACAAATGAATGATACATGTATCATTCATGTATGCCTTTAATTTCAGGGTATGATCTTCCGTACCTTTCTTGCACAACTGACTTATGAGGTCTTTTCTGTTCTAAATAAAGTAATTGCAGAAAAGTTTATCTGATTCAGTGGGGTTTTTCTTCTGTAGCACATCAAGTAAGAAATACTGTGATATGAAGTTTACTATATAACTTACATTATACAAAATTACACTTTACTATCTCTCCTCATACCTTTGTCTTGCCTTTTGAAAGACAGCTTTGTATCACAGGAAGCGATGAGAGGAAAAGTTCAGAGGAATCAAAAGGCACCTGAAACCCTGAACTTTTTGTCTTTATTATTTATCAGGTATTTCTGATATGCCACTTGTGACTGGACTTTTGTCAGCCTCCTGCTATACTGTCTGAGTCATGACAGTAGCTTTTCTATTCCCAAGATCTACTTTTCTTTTTTTTTTTTTTCCTAAACCTGCTTAATATTTTATATTGCAGTTTTTTATTGCTTCCTATTATATATTTTATATTCAGGGAACAAGCATGTATTCTGCCTTGAATTTATAAATGTTATCAGGAGTTTTTGTCCTAACACAAGAATTTTCTCCTTGTGAATCCACCTTAAAGATCCTAAATACAAGATCTTCCCATGAAGTTAGACACTCAATGACTTCAGGCATTTTGTCCCAGAAAATTTAGGTATGTAACTGATAACACAGGTGTATGAATTCTCTAATCCAAGATTCTCAGAATAATTACTCAGATGGTGTGTATCCTTCCTTCAAACATATAGACTGAAACTGTTACTATTTTAGGAGACAACTCCAATGACTTCATACTTTATTATTTAATTTCATTTGCTACCATGAAGTACTGGGACATGAATTACCTACAGTAAAAGAATGTAATGGTTTAGCAAGAAGTGACAAAGGTACACATTTTCTACCAGTGCCCCAGGTATCCATCAGAAAATTTCCCTGTCTCTGAGCCTGCTCAAAACTGGTTCAATATTTCCCAAGGAATCTAGCACAAAGGTTGTCAGAATGTTTTTTTGATGAAAACAAACTTATATTTCAAATTGCCAGTTCTTCAATATAAAAATGGTTTATCCAAAACAGTTCAGTTTTGATAAATTTTCCCCTGAAGCAAGAAAGGGCATCCATGGAAATCCTAGGTGGATTCCTGGCCAAACACATCACTGTCACAAAAGTAGTGTTTTCTGATTCTGCAGTTATGAAGCAGTTAGAATTGCTGAGGATTCAACTTGGCTAGCCTGAAATGCAGAGAACCAGGTGTAACTGGGATTTAGTTCTCTGCACAGCTGGTGGGTTCTGGGAATTTTTGATAATCTCATCTGAAGTTACTGTTGTCTGGTCATTGAGAGTCCCTGAGGGAAAACTGGAGTTTGGAGCCCTGCAGTCACAAGACAGGTTCCAGAGGTCCCTAACAGGATTGCACTGAAATCTGAGAGTCTTCTAAACAATTCCTGATCTTTAAGTACTACTTAAAGTGCTACACCTTAAGGGACAAACAACATAACTTAATGGTTAACTTCAGTGATGACTCCCTCAGGAAAAAGGCTTTTGCAATTTGTATTTTCATTGAATATGTAGTCAGTTCTGTTCCACCAAACAGGATATTCCTAGAGGACCTTTTGATCTATCTTTACATGTCACATCCAAAGTTACACAGGAAGCTTGTATCAGAGAAAGAAATTCTATGAAGGATTCCTAAATAGTGGATTAGCACCAGGGAAATTTTCCTCTCCATAGGGGAACAGGAATTTTTCTGGGGAAAGAATAAACATTCTTTCTGCACCTTTTCCACATGCATTTGTTCAAAGGCTCTATAGGAAGTGAACGAACAGGAAAACGTGTGCTTCACTACAACTTCATCATCTTCATAGATCAAAATTTCCTATTTTGTGTCTAGTGTGTAAACACTGAAGTGTTTAAATACTGAGAAGACATATTGTGTGATGTTAATTAAAATTCTATATTATTCATAAAGTGGTATTTCAGATTTTCCAAGTTCTGGTAAAAGTTATTGTTCTAAAACTATTTCTTTAAAGGAGATAGGGTAATTTTTTCTGGTCTTTTCAGTCTCATTCAAACAATGTTTGCACAATATATCAAATATACATTAGCAATAGATTAAAATCAGTCTATAACATAGAATGTGGCTTATTCTAAATGAATACTGCATTTCCTGACCATTTTGTTTTTCATGTTATGTCTTTTCTGATTGTTCAGCATTTGAGTTACGTGCTAAACCTCCCATATTCTCAAACTTAATGAAACACATTTTAAAGATAATATATTACTAAATACCCATCTATTTCAGGAACTTACTTATTTACTGAAACAATGCAGATATATTTGTCACCTTGCCAGAGAGCAATGCCCCAGTCCCCAGGCCAACTAGAATTTACTGTCTTGCCTTCTCACTGTATGTGTAGTGCAGGACCTGGATAAACCTGTCCTCTGAGTAGTGCAGTAATCTGACCAGCCACCATTTGACACCATGCAAAGATTATGTGTTTTGGGGAGTTTGTGAACACAGTGGTTTTGCAATTTTCCCACAGTTTGCAGCTACTTTAGCAAAACCCCTGCATCTATTTGCTGTATCAAATAGATTTTTTCAGAAAAGCCTAAGTGAAAAGGCAAAATCAGTTACCATTATTATATATGTAATACCCTGCACAATTTGGGGAGCAGAGGTCTATTCATTTAACAATTCTTCAGTTAAAATAAAAAAAAACCCCAAAAACCAACCAATAAAAAAAGAGAGTCCTGTGGACAGAAGAGAGATTATCATAAGCCCTGCCTTTTCTCCTGATTTAGATTTTGACTAAATAATTAAAAATCCTGTCTGTTTGACATTTCATTTGGGGGATTCTTTTATATTATGATGCCAGTTGATTAATCTACAGCTTTTAAATATGATCTTGCAGTGTCTTTCTTTTATATGCAAAGAGTTAAAAAGAATTTATTTATTTTTTAATATGAACTGAGGCAGTGTCAGTCCAGAAAAACAGTTTTGACCCGGCCCTGACTGTTGGAACTGATCTCACTCATGTGTTTGTGTGCCAAAACAGAAAGGCAAGCACCCAGAAAAAGCTGCTTGCTATATGCAAAAACTACATGGCCGCTGTTGACTAACAAAGACTTGTAAAACAATGGGAGTCAAAAAATGATGTTTAAAGTATCTGTGGATGCCTCTGTCAACCTGTGATTCCTACCATGGTTCCTAGTACCCATTTGCTGAGACATCTATTCTTGCTTTTTGGCATACCTCTCTTCATCTGAAGCCTTCTGTCATCTCTGATTTCTTATGCTCAGGTAGGTGGTAAAAATGGTTTATAATGATTCATTCATACGAGAAGGTATTTCAGAAATGCAGCTGGGTGGCACAGAAACCATGAGAAGCTATGGACATTTAACACCTGGCAAGAAAAACAAGAGGAAGAGAATAGCAGTGATGGAGAAAGACCAGTAGAGATGACACTGATCTTGAGCTGACTTCAGTATCCCACCAGGAGCTTGTCAGATTCCCAGAGCTCTGACTGAACTCCTTAGAAATACTGTGGCACCTCTCTATGGTGTGCAATGTGTTTGGCCAACATGGATGTCTGTGTTGAGGCCATATGCTGCCAGTATAAGTGCAGTGATATCTAAGGGCTTTGACATCTTTATATTGTTGCTTCATATGCCTGATATGAGCTCACAGACTTTGTACTGAGGAAACTGTTATAGCTGTGAGTGATGTTAATATAATCTTAAAAATAGCAGCATCTAAAAATAATAATCTATTTGGCTGAACAGCAGCTAGATCAGTAGGTCAAATATTCCAGACAAGAGACTGTTGCTGTTAGAATAAAAGATTACAGGTGGCTCATTGGCCAATTGGAAGGAAATACTGATAGAGGTGTGAAGCAGTGACTTTTTCTACTAATCTTTAGTGTATTACATAATAAATATATTTTAAAACCCCCCACCAGTTTTAAGAGAGAAAATAAGATACATAACAGTGGCTTAGCAAAATATGAAAGAACTGCAGTCAACATACATTCAATTTAACTTTATGACAATACAAAATAAGATAAATGGAAAGTCTCAGAGAATTCCAGGCTAGGTGATTATCCATTTAACAGCTAAAAAAAGCACCTATTAGCAATAAAGACATAGTACTTTTATAGTAATCGATAGCACTAAATAGACTACAATAATTTTATATTAATGATAAATGGAAAAAAGGTCTTCTCCTGAAAGACAAAGTTCATCTGGCACTAAATCTATGTTCATTCAAAGGCTCTAATCTTCAAATTCTGTAAAAACTTTTTGAAACTTAGTCTTTCAATAAAGTTTAGTAAGATTTCTTCCCTAATAGGTCTGCCAACAATTATTCTTCTTTTTGTTACCAAACTGTGTGGAGGTCAGGAAATACTCTGCAGCTATTTTAACTTCTGCTTTTGTTCCATATGGACATTAATTACTCTGCAATACACAGGTATTATTAGATCTGCAGATGGTACTAGGCAGAAAATGAATGAATCACTTTGAAGGACAGGATTAGAGTTGAAGAAATTATCAGAAGCATCAAGATTGCAATTCAAGTTCAAGGACGAAAGTGTCAAACCTTTGAAGAAATGATACAAGAACAAAGTGGGAAGTGGCTTGGGTCAGCTGTTACACAGTAGAAAAAAACAGTGTTTCACAGATTGAACAGAAGATAACATCGTATTTAGTAGAGAAAAGCAAAGTTTATACTGACAGGAATTAACAGGAAAGTTATTATGTAGAATATATAAAGAAGTATTTCTAGTATTGCTGAAGTGTTATGAGCCAGCCCAGACTTCTGTAAATCTGTAGGAAATTGAGAAATAAAGGAGAATAATCAGAAGTCTGAGAAACTATACATTTGAGAGAAATTAATTATCTATACCTGGGGTTTGTTCAGTTTGATGAAAACATATAGAATCACAGAATCATAGAATTATGGAATGGTAGGAGTTGGAAGTGACCTCTGGAGATCATCGAATCCAACCCCCCCCTTCCAGCGCAGACACACCCAGGGCAGTCCACACAGCAGCAGATCCAGATGGGGTTTGAAAGTCTCTAAAGAAGGAGACTCCACAACCTCTCTGGGCAGCCTGTTCCAGGGCTCTGTCACTCTCACAGTGAAGGAGTTTTTTTCCTCGTGTTGAGGTTAAACTTGCTGTGTTTCACCTTGCTACCATTACCTCTCCTCCTATCATAGGGCACCACTGAAAAGAGGCTGTCCCTTCCTATTTGACACCCACCCTTCAGATATTTGTAAACATTAATAAGAACTCTTCTCAGTCTTCTCTTTTCCAGGCTAAACAGTCCCAGGGCTCTCAGCCTGTCTTCATCAGAGAGATGTTCCTGTCCCTTCATCATCTATGTAGTTCTCTGTTGGACTTTCTCTAGTATTTCCCTGTCCCTCTTGAACCATGGAGACCAGAACTGTGAACACAACACTCCAAGTGTGGCCTCAGTAGTGCAGAGAACCTCCCTTGACCTGCTGGCCACACTCTTCTTTATGCACCCAAGGATACCATTGGCCTTCCTGGCCACAAGGGCACATTGCTGTTCCACAGATAACTTATTGTCCACCAGGACGCCAAGGTCCCTCTCCATGGGGCTGCTTTCCAGTGGGTCTACCCCTAACCTGTACTGGTCTATGGTAGTGTTCCTTCCCAGGTCTAGGACTCTACACTTATCCTTGTTGAACTTGATCAATCTGGATGGCAGCAGAGCCTTGCGGTGTATCGGCCAGACCTCCCAGTTTAGTCTCATCAGCAAACTTACTGAGGGTACATTCTATCCCTTGATCCAGGTCATTGATGAAGATGTTGAATAGGACTGGACCCAGAACTGACCCTGGGGAACACCACTACTTACAGGCCACCAGCTGGACTCTGCATACTGATCACAACCCTTTGAGCTCTGTTGTTCAGCCAGTTCTCAACCCATCTCACTGTTCACTCTTCTAACCCATGCTTCCTGAGCTTTCCCACGAGGATGTTATGGGAGACAGTATCAAAAGCCTTGGTCATGGTAGACAACATCCACTGCTCTCCCTGCATCTAGGCATTCAGTCATATGATTGTAGAATATATAAAGGGAGATGTGATTAAAATGTTGTACATATAAATGATTGTAATAAAAAAGACAATTTTCCGTGCTTAATGTGGATATGACAAGAAGCAACAGTCTTACACTATAAGAAGGAGAAAGGTTTGTTATTTTAAGGTTTTCTAAATTCCATCATGGATTCCTTACAGAAGCTGCAGTGATAGCTTGGAAGGTCTTAAGAGCTGGTCAAGCAGACACCTTTCAAATATGGATTACATACATTTGTACCTCATTTGAGATAGAACAATACTGTAGATGCCTTTTAAGATTCCTTTTAGCTTTATTGTTTGTAATCAGTAGTACATTAAAACTTTATGAAGAAATACATAATATACCAAATATAAGAACATCAAAATTCCATTAATTTTCAGACTTCAGACGGAAAACCAGAAAATAACATTAAGACAGTTCCTGAAAATGTTTACCTATTTGATGGCATTCCAATTCAAATCCAACAGAGAGGACTCTCAGGAATGTCTTTTTTTAAGTCACCTTTTTAATCACCTTCTAAAACATTTTTGTCCCACAGTTTGTTTTAGTCAGGCTGCTCTTTATTCACCTTTCCAGTTTACTGTCTCAGTAATATAAATTTACACTTTCTTGTATGCCTTCACAGGTAGTCACACAATCTTTCATATTACACTTCATACCAGTAGTTTGCCTTGTTCCACTTTTTCACAGGGTCTTTTCATGATTACAGAAACATACCAGATGTCTGTGTTCACACCTGCTTTCCTAGGAAAACTGAACATTTTTTTCATTGTCTGCTTCACTTACCCAGCCACTGCTCACAAGGATACTAATACTTCCTTTCTCTTTGTCATTCCTACTTCTAACTTCTAGCATTCTTCTATCCACTGCTGTGTCTCTTACTGACCTGATTTTTCTGTTCTGATGCTTTAAAGTCAGACATGGTAAGCATGCTTTTATTCAATACGAAATATGAATTATAAAAGCTATGTTCTTCAAAATAACATTACATAATTTTGACCTGGAGATAGTTTTAATGGAACATAACTACATATTTTAATGAAGTTATTTTCAATTTATGCCTTTGTAGTTGAAAGAATAATCAAATACTGTTTATAGTATTTGTCTTTGATTGCCATACAAAATATATGTCTTGTTAAACATTTGTATCAACGTTCATGATCTGTCAGAAAACATAATTTAAGAAACAAAATAATTCTTACAAATTTCAATACTTATTATTCTGAAATTGTTTTTCTCATGGTGCTTTGAGCAATTTTGCTCAAATAACTGATGGCTTCTAGACAACAGATGATATTGTTACTCTGTGGCATATGTAATTTTACCTAATTTGCTTTACTTTTATAGGACTCTAGTGAAAAACATATAATTCAGGCTTCCAACATGGTTCATGTTATTATATACTCAAAAGTAATTTAAGATGCAAATGTTAAGGACAAATTTTTGTGTACATAGTAATGTACACCATAAATAATGTATACAAATTTACCATTCACAGATCATAGATTATGTTCCTCACCTTAGATTTCATGGTTTCACCAAGACTTCAACATTTGCCTTTCACTTCCCAACTGACTATTTTAACTGCTGGAATACTGAATAAATATTTAATAATGTCTCCTGCTGCAGCTAATCTACTGTTTCATCAACAATTATTACTCAAAGAAAGGAAGAAGACTACTTCATTGTGTACAACAATAACCTTGGACATGAAAGGATGACATTCAGATTATTCAAGGTCTGATGATAATCTACACAAAGAGGAGAAGACTTCACAGTAGAGATTCACAACAAAGTATCTTGGCAATGAATGCACTTATGTGTACTGTAGAAGATCTGCTAAAGCTCCAAATTCAAATTATCCTTAAGGTAGAGAACAGAGCTCTGTTTTCTCAAATCTAGAGGAAAATCCTAACCAATAGGCATTTACTGTTCTGTGAAGGATTAGTCTCTTCAGTGACTGCCAAAAATTTTTTGAAAGCCCTATTTATACATAGAACACAGTAAGATTAAGGATTACTATTAATATTTCAAGTGTACCTTAACCAATGACTGGTAACAACAAAAACAGGAACAAAAAGGGGAATTCTTGGAAAATGTGAAAAACAAATCAAGGTCTATTTCCAATTCCTTAAACTTCGGAGAACAGAAATATATCAGATGAAATCTAAGGACCTTAATTTCCATAGAAACTAGTAAAGAACATATTTTCAGCACCTGACAGTGTTATGTTTTGTAAGGTTGGTACAAGGGAGAACAGATATTCATACAACTGCTCTGTAATTTTGTTGGACTTCTTGGCTAAGCAGCACATCTAGGCTTGAAGTCCTACTGAGTCATACACTAGTTAGGTATTTTCACAAGGTGATTGATGTAAAAGCCAAACCATCCTTTTCATCTTTCTCCACTGGATACAGAAATTTTACATTTCTGTGTTTCTGCAGTGACTCAGTTTCAGTATAATGACTCAAGATGCCAGAGTTGCCATTTGTTTTTGCTTCAGGTATGTTTAAACTGAACCATAGTCCACGAGACTATTTTTCAGAAAAGCAGTCTAGATGATCAAAACCACATAAAGATTACACAAAATATTTTATGGCAGATGTTTCTGGCAGAACAGGTGATGTGTGCATAGGAAAAAAAAAAGAGTATTTGTCAAATACCTGAAGTAACGTTAGGATATAAACACAGAAAAATAAACGGGGAACCATTATTCAGTTAGGGGCTGACTGATATTTACAAAACAAATTAAAACAAAATGCTTTATTAGGACACTGTTAAAAATAGTGCGGAAGGTGGCATTTTTGAAGAGGTTAAAAAGAATATATTTTTGTATAACTTTTGAAATTGTTAGTGATATTTTTGATATTTTTAATAATTTTGATACTTGAGTACAAGTTTTAACTAACTATTGAGGATTAAATACTTTCATGGCCCTAAAATATTTTATGTTTATAGAAGCAATCTAAACATATACAAACTGTATCCCCTAATATGGTGTAAATCGTGCTCTAAGTCTTGTTTGTGGCTGCCTTTATTTGTTATGATGGTCAGAAAGGTTCAGATTGATTTTGTAGAAAGCTAATTTTACTATTCATTTTTTTAAAGGATATTTCACAAATTGTTTTTCGCAAAACTAAGGTGAAACTGGATGAACACTTATAATTTTGATCATTTATATGCAGATAAGATGAATTAGGGTGAAACTTTCAAGTGTTTTTTTTTTTTTATTATGCAATCATCTAAAACTAATTAATAACTTTAAAATTAAAATGTAGTAATTTGAAGTGCCATTGCCACACCTTATGGTAAATACATACGTCATCTTATTTACATATATATCTTTGTCTTCTTTTGCATGACTCAAGAGACAAGACATTTCTAAATTGATATGTCTTGCATCATGATCCCATATGCAATGTTTTACTAAATCCTCTGCACAGAATGTTAAAGATCCTGCTGCTTCAATGTAAATGTTATTCAAAACCATTCACAGTGCATTAAAAAGGCAATTCACTTTGACATGAGGAACACTGGTAGAAAGAAAGATTGAAATAACAGAAATTTCACAGCATTTCTTGAAGACAGAACTCAGAAAGATGGTGTGGTGCTTAGACTGGATGGTCCAAAACATGTCTTATCTTTCTTGGTTCTACCTATCCACAGAGTTGGCAGTCATTCAATTCATGGGGATGGTCATTGAAAAGACTCAGCAATATGGGCAGAACTGGCAATTCACCAAACAGATTACTATGTTTAGACATTAGATTTCTTTTAAAAGAGGCATAAGCTATTATATTTTTAGAAAGTTTACTTAATGATCACTTAACCAATAACAAAAAAGGAAAATTAATCAGTCAGTCCAAGTTACATGTAGTTTTTTGGCGTATCTGTAGAAGATTTTGTTACAGAATTTTCATTCCTAGTTCTGATGAAGATGATATTTTCCACATCTGGACTATTTAGGGATGACCTTTACTGGGATTCCTGTCTCTCCCTGAAGTGTACTTAATTTCACCACATGTTCCTTTCACAACATGCAGCTTAACATTCCCAGCATCCTGAAGACAAGAACTTTACTTTAAAAAATAATAATGAGAAGTCTTAATGCTAATTTATGGTTTTATAGTTTTTATTTTCATTGTGTATGAAAATTCTCAGCAGTATAATGCAGAAAATACTGGTTTTAGGGTACTATATTGAAAGTTCAGGAAATCAGTTTAGTTGAGTCCAAATCACTGTTTAACTATTTTTCTCTTGGATGACAGGCTTGTCTATGACACTAGAAATTGTCTGTCAAGTCTTCTTCTGTCTTTATGTGAATTACAAATAAAACAGTGATGTCACATTTTGGATCTGAACTACACTGGGAGAGGAAAGTGGCAGAGATGAATATTCAGTCTATACAAAATAAGGAAAAAAAGTACAAGAAGAAGAAACAGATACAACAGTTTTGCCTTTTCAAAGCTGCCACAGGAGCATGTGGAGGTGCTTTGCTGAGTTTTCCTACAAAGAAAACTGAAGTAGCAATGTTTTACTGTCTGTGAATCTCCATTTCTCTATAAGAGTGGAATGGCTTAGCTGTTCTCTTTAAAACAAAATAAATTCCCTTTATTTGACCTGGTGAAGTCATATTCTCACAGACATCTTTGAAATATTAGGAACGTTTGTGCATATTGACATGAAGACTGATTTTCAAGGAAATCTCTAGGAGACAGAAACTTTAAGGAAACCTTAAAGGTGCTTTGCAAGTACTGATGGCTTCATGTGAGCTGTAGAACTATCAGGTTCTCCAGCATCACAAAGAAATTATTTCCTGCTCTTGTGAGAGATTTGGCAGCTTTCACTCCCAAATGTTAAGTACCTTACAGTACAGATGAAAACATTATGTTGAAGACAATACGATTCTTACAGCTTTCATTTTCTTAACAGTACAATAGCTGACAGAAAAAAAAAAGTGAGCATCTTACCTTGCTGAAAAACATTTCTTTTAAATCACCAAGGGCACTGTATAAATGTCACTTTACACATTAAAGGTCACAGAGAACACACAAGAGGTGATTATCATAGAGAGGCAGGCTGGTATGCTTTTCACACAGCATAAGTTAGATGACTTGAAAGTCCAGTCTCAAATGTTACCTATATGTATCTTTTCCAAGCTACAAGAGGACAGTGTTGTGTATACACACAGTGTAAGAAAATATATTAATGTAATAGAAAATTGAAAAAAAATTATCTTGTATCTATCAAGGCTTTTTTTTTTTTTTCAAAAAAGGAAGGTGAAAATAAGTGATGAATATGAAAGTTATTTCTAATGTAAGATGGTGTCTTACATTAATAGAGAATTAGGTCAACAGTAAACAATAAATGACATGTTTTAAAGACTGCTATTAATACCATTCAATGGACTTCCATTTGGTGGTTAAATACCAAATAACCATCTTTTCTAGACGTCTAAGAAAATACATTCCAGGAAGGAAATTTCCTCTCTAGGAAAAGTTAATGCTCTAGGAGGATAAATGCATAATTTATGTAAGTGCACATGCATGTGCCTGAGTGCACGTGCGCACGCACACACACACACACACACTTGCTGAGATTTTGCCAACTTTTAGCCTGCAACATAATCGGCCTTCTCTGTAATATTTGATAATTTTAGATAAAAGTCTGATAATCAAAATTGACTTGATGGATTTATGCTTTCTCCCAATCTTCCAACTTTTTCTCACCACCTTGGATTTAGTCTTTGGATAGGGAACATAATCTTTTAAAATACTACTTCTATTCCTTATTTCTCAATTACTTCAGTTAAAACCCAAAATATATAAATGTAAGCTCCAATATAGGTATAAGATAAATTCATACTCAAGTGACACAGATTTTCTGATCCCAGAAAAATCAAATTACAACATAGATCTCACTTCAGCACTGGAATAACTTCAAATTTAAGGGGAAAAAAGAAGTTCATCATACTGATATAAAGGCACAATGTATAATAAATTCATAAATTGCAGCTAGTAACTGACTACATAGAAAAAACATGAAATAGCTATGCAGAGAAGGAATCTCAGGAAGGCTGATGTGGAAAATCCACCTACTGCCATTGTATAATCCAGTTTATTTCAGTTTTCACAAGTTATCCTCCCTGGCACTCCTTTGCAGAATAGTTAATCTTAAAAAAAAAATAAAAAAATACAGCACTACTTTGCAGAGGAAGTCATGAAGGAAAGGATAGGCAGAAAGACTTTTTATTTAATTGTAATTTTTTTAGTCCTGAAATTTCAAATGCCCACACATTGTACAAATAGTTATACTCAGGAGGAGTTCAGGTGCCCGATTCCTTTACAGATTGTATGTTTTTTTAGAAAGCAGATTGTTAAAAGATGAGCTGTAAAACTGAAAATGTTAATTACAAAAATATAAATTAAATATAAAATCTCCTACAGTGATACTTTTAAAAAAGGTGGGATAAAAAAAATAAAAGGCTTTTTTGAAGTCTAGAAAACTTTTTCTGTTCCTCCGATGTTTCTCAAATTCTTTTTTAAAAATATGAAACAAATAACTTTAGAATACATTTTTGTGTCAAAGCTCATCTAGACTGTTCCACAACTGCCCACAGTGGCATTGTCCTCCAGGAATCATAGGGCATAGATGTGTGCCATCATTTAACCACCAGCAGGGTATGCTGGAAAGCACAACAGTTTACAGGATCTTTTCCAATGAAAAGAGCTTGCAGCCTCACTACTAAAGAAAAAATCATATAAGGAAGTACACAGCACAGTGAAAGATGGAATTTTGCCCCCCCCCCCCTTTATTTTTTACATTCTTCACAAAAATTCACAAAGGGATCTCACTTGCATATATGAAAAAGCCTATCAACAAGAAACAGAGTAATGAAGCACTGTGCATATATCATACCTTCAGAGATTTTGAGTTGAAAATAAATAAACAATTATGTGTTTATGGGATAAAGGCTAGCTAATAGTGTCACTGTTGCATTTCAGCTCACAATTTAGTGTGTATTACTAGACTTTCATAGTTACTAAGGAACTTGAAGTGAGATTAGATGCACCTGCAGTATCTACACATTGCTAGTACAGACATTCTCAATGAGATTAGGAAAAACCCACTGTAATCCATGACAGACTTCAATTTCTAAATCTCAAAGAAATCCAAGCCAATTGCTTTAGACAGACCTTCATGAGTCAACAAGGACAAGTGTAAGGTTCTGCACCGGGTTTAGGGCAAACCCCAGTATCAGTACAGGGTGGGGGGATGAAGGTATTGAAAGCAGCCCTGAAGAAAAGGACTTGGGGGTACTGGTGGGTGAAAAGCTGGACATAAACTGTCAATGTTCACTTGCAGCCCAGAAAGCCAACCATATCCTGGGGGGCATGAAAAGAAGCATGGCTAGCAGCAGAGATTCTGCTCCTCTACTCTGCTCTGGTGAAATCCCATCTGGAATACTGTGTCCAGCTCTAGAGTTCTCAGCACAGGAAAGACATGGACTTCTTCTTCACAAGGGCTAGTGGCTTTAGACTAAAAGAGGGTAGACTCAGACTGCATATAAGAAAGACAGATATAAAGAAGAAGTTTTTTACGATGAGGATAGTGAAACACTTGAACAGTTAGTCCAGAGAGATGGTAGATGCCTCCCCCTCCCTGGAAACATTCAAGGTCAAGTTAGACAGAGCTCAGAGCAACTTGATCTAGTTAAAGATGTCCTTGCTCATTGCAGGGGATTTGAATTAGATGACCCTTAAAGGTGCCTTCCAACCCAAAATATTCTATGAAATTTGTCTAGCACTAATTCTTGGGAATTGCTGCTAAATAAAAGACAAAATGAATCAGATTTTGTAGAAAAATTCTTTACAGATTGTAGTGGGTCTGGCTGAGCTGCTTTTCCCCATCCAGCCCTCATGATGCAGTATTGGGAGTATTATAATAACGAAGGGTTAAAATGTTTGGTTTGTACCTCTTTTCTTTTTAGATCAGAGGTTCGATTTCCTTTTTATTTCAATGGGCACAGATCATTTACCACTAGAAAACAAATTTACAAAATAAAGGTTGTCAGAGTAAATTAACCCACTTATCTCCAGAGTTCAAACACTGGGTGATATTTCAAAAATCATTTGAGAGAGAGAGAAACTGACCATGCTTTACAAATGAATAGTGTGCGTCCATGCCCAAGATCATTCACATTATAAACAGAAAAAGAACAAATGGTCAGGTAAAAATTACATTTTTAGAGAAACGAGAAACAGATTAACAATGACATTAACAAAAAAAATCCAAACAAACCAAACCAAACAAACAAAAAAAACCCCAACCAAAAACAACAACAAAAAACATTTCATGAAGAATTTAGGTGCCAATGTTCAGAACAGCAATAATGACAATTTTTTTGTAATCTAACCTGCAGTTGCCTACACCCCTTTAACCCATACTCTTATCTAGATTTTTCTTCTCTGGATGTCCAGACTATCTCAAGCCTCCACAATACTGAACACTTCTGTACAACCCCCGTATCAGAGATGCTGTAAGGGAATTCTTCCACAAGCAACATCCTCCTTGGTCTGGTAAAGTATTCGTGTGGTCCCTGGACCAAGGACCAGGTTTGCTCTGCTAACCAAGAGACAGCATTTACTATGCTACCAAAAATTATTATACCATGTGTGGGCTGGCACAGGCAGGACAAAGAAACAACCACAAAACATGGATGAAATGCAAAGAGTAAATTTTTTTCATTACCTCGCCAATCAGGGGATCCCTGAAGCAGCATCCGGACAAAGGTACACAAGTAGGAATGTGGGCACCATGGAGCTTAGTCCTTGCTAGAGTATCACTAAATCTGCTGTTTTCATCTCTATGTGAGGGATTCATGCAGGTGTAGTTTACTACTGTGCTTTGATCTTTCCTACAGCGGGTCAGGAATCTCAAGCATGTTCAGTAGGGCGCCTCTAAATCTATCACAGTTCCATGTTTTCACAGACATTCTACTTGTCCAACACACAAAGCTAAAAAATGATACATGTGTTTTTCAACACCCCAGCTGCAAGTCACTGCAAGTCACTTGAGGGTGGTTATAATCCTCTTTATCAGCCCTTTGTTATTCTCCCACAATTCACACAGGCCCACATGTTTTTCTTCAAAGTAGATTAAGTAATAGAAAAAAAGGCACTGTTCTCTCACCATCATCCTCTTCCTGGGAGGTGGAACTTGTCAGTTCACCACTTTCTAAAAACTGCTCTCACTACTGTATATATCTGTGCTTTAAAAGAAAGGAAAAAAACTTCTAACTTGTCACAAGAAATGTTCTAAGACTGAATTCTTCATGAAAATATCAAAAGATATCACATAGAAGTTGTCAAAAACATCAATTTCTGTAAATATGGTTAATCTTTATTTCAGGATGTGCTTTCGAAACACAATGGGACTTCATATTACTTCAGAACAACGAAAAGCTGCCAGTTCGGTTCTGTGCTGCAATGTCAGTTTACCTTTAGTCAATCATTTTTTTTTTTAGAAAAAGAAATCAGCTGAACAGTCTCTGTAGGAAATATAATAAAAAAAAAAGGATGCTTTATAATTAATTAATTTTATTAAATTATAATATAATTAACTATAAAAGGATTCAGTGAAGATCAAAATAAAAATATAATAAAAATTGACAGTTCTAGTTCTGTCAGGAAAAGCAAAGCTGAAATTTATTTATTTTTAAATTTATTTTAATTAGGAATATCTGCTTTCTTCTGCTTATATGAGATGTCAGCTTGAAAGAACTATGTATGATCTCAGGCTATAGAGTGGACTTCCTTTAGCTTGTTTAAAAGTTTCAAAGGTTTTAAAAAAGAAGAAGAAAAAGATGAAGAAAAATATTAAGAAGAAGAAGGAAAAGGAAAAGGAGGAAAAGGAAAATGAAAAGGCAAAGGCAAAGGAAAATAAAATGGGAAAGAGGAAAAGGGAAAGAGGGAAAGGGAAAGAAGAATGAAAAGGGAAAGAAGAATGAAAAGGGAAAGAAAAATTTGAAAAAAAGAAAGAAAAAGAAAAAAAAAAAGAATAAAGAAAAAGAAAAAGAGAAAGAGAAAGAGAAAAAAAGAACTGTTTGTGGTAATAGAGAATCAGAGCTACAAGTCCCTTAAACAATACTGTATCCCCATGACTTTTCACTTTAGGTTTTTTTTTACATTCATTTAGTCAACATAGAGACCTCTTAATACTCCTCAATGTTTTACTACTGCACTGTGACATTGCTATTAACTGATAATCCTCTGCTGTCTTTATAACAGTGAGGCAAAGTGACTCAAATTAACTCTTCCTGTCTTTCATTTATATTATTCAAATATTAATTATGTGGTAAGAAAACCACATTTAGTTGTGTTTGGATCATTTTTTTAGTTTTTCACTTTTCTGGGTTTGGACGAGTATTTTTACTCTTTGCAAATTCATTATTCCTGTATGTATTAATAGAGCTCCTGGTTTTACTCCTTTTTTCACACAGAAGAAAGGCAGAGTTCACCCCACATTTCACTTTGTTATGAGCTATGTTTCATGTAAAAATCTTTCAGATGGATCCAGTCACACCAGTTTGCTCAAATAGTCTGTTGAAATGCTTTACCAAAGCAAGCCAAAGAGCTTGGTAATTAGACACCCCATGGAATGTTAGTAGTTCTCATGGCCTTATAAATAGTGATAATAACAAAACTGATAAGTAAATGTGTCTCTGTTGCAAAAGATACCATAGGGAGCACTGAAACAGATTTCCCCCAATGAAAAAAAAAGGAAAAAGAAAAAGAAAAAAAGAGCCCTAGAGAGATTATGCTACCCTGCTGTGAAATCAAGGAATTTTGCTGAATAGCTCACTGCTTCCTGCAGGGAAAAAAATTTGCAGCACTGTGTCAGGCACAACCTGGTATTGGATGATAAAGAAAATGAGACTAAGATTATAGTTATATCTATCTTTCAAAGTGAAAATAAAAAGACATGGCTTGAGTGCTTTGATTTCGACTCAGGGTGTTCAAAAAACAGGAAAACATTTATCTAGTAAGTCAAATAATATCAAATTAAGTAGAATCCGACACCAAACTTACAGACTTTCATGAAGAAATTTAGCTGACCCGTTTATAATTGGGAATCAATTACAGGAATTTTACTAGGTAACACCAGTCCCCTATATTTCTATTTCTGGCTTTGATAATGTACCCAAGGATGCTTCTGAACTTGTATAGTGACACAAGTATTAGGGCACCATGGACACTGTCAGGGCAGGGCCTGGCAGTCATGACCCATCCCACTGGTCAAGAGTCAGTCATTGGGTACCTCCCTGTGATAGTTTGAGGTCAGGCTGGGAATGGATCTGCAGGTGGGCCTGGCTTGGTGGGACCCATGGCTGGGCAGGAGGAGGGCTATGTGTAGCTGGAGACTGGCCCTTCTGTGGGGTCAGTGGAGCTGGTGACCCCTGACTGTGTCCTGGGCTATGGGCAATGTGGGGGGAGCCCAGCTGAGCCCCTCGGCCATGGGCTGGAGGGAGGGAGGAAGGGAGGGAGGGAGCCTCGGGGAAAGCCTGGCTAAGAAAGGGCAAAACGCTGCCCGGCAGCCGGGGCTGAGGGGA
>WUAM01000314.1:125008-168063 GCA_024336885.1 Actenoides hombroni
AAAGAAAACTAAAATAGCTTTAATTAAAATAATAATAATAATAATAATAATAATAATAATAGAATATATACAAATATATATAAAACCAATATTGAATCCAACCCCCCTGATGGCAATTACATCACCGTCACCACTGATGCTGTGGAGCAGGCACTGGGGAAGTCCCAGATGGGACTCAATGGCAGATGGGAACTGGATTCAGGAAAACATGGATTGAAATTGAAAGCAGAACATACAGAATCTTCCTTGGATGTCAGCCATTGAAGAAGAGAGCTTGATCCTCATGATCCCTCAGCTTTATACCAAATAGAATGTATATAGGATGGAATACTTCATAGGCCAGTTTAGGGTCACCTATCCTGGCCACTCCTCCCTGCAGGTGCAGCCGTTTACTTTTTGCACCCCTCCAACATGGTACACAAGATTTAGCGGTGATCTTGGTTTGCACACCAATCCCTGGTAGTAACTCAAAACATTGAG
The DNA here is from genome assembly GCA_024336885.1 of Actenoides hombroni. NCBI lineage: Eukaryota > Metazoa > Chordata > Aves > Coraciiformes > Alcedinidae > Actenoides > Actenoides hombroni. The sequence goes on from WUAM01000314.1 coordinate 125,489, forward strand.
TGTTATCACTGCTAGAAGCAGACACTGTCTGTGAAAATATGCTGTTAAATTCAGAAAGTGCAGTTACATTGTAGAGACTGAGCTGAAAAGTAAAATCACTCAACAGAATTAGTTCCGTTCCAACTCAAATGAGGACAGTTATCAGTGATGAAAAAAAAACCAACACAAGATCTCACAGGGAGTCTGAACTTGATACCTGCTTTGTTTTGTCACTTTTCAGTGATCTCATTGCCAGTGCCTCCCAATGATTCCATTTCCACAGGTATAAGGAGGGGTAATGACTAATTTCTCTATAAAGAACTTTACTACACATATGACATATTATATATACATTTTCAAGAAGAATTTTTACAAATAGAGAAGTTCAATAGGCAAATGTCTTCCATGTACCTGAAAATCAATCCAACTCTGTATCAGTGTATTGTGTGCATAGTTTCTAGGTATTACAACGTGTGCAAGCTCCCCAAGCCAAGGAATTTGGTGATTAAAATGAAAAAAAGACATAAATACAGAAACAAAAGACTAGAGAGCCTACAGTCTGAAGCTCCTTGATAACACTACCAGCTTTACTTAAATGTGCAAGTGTAAAGTAATCTGTTTGTATATTCCATAAGCCCCCCGAACTTGCATTTCCATTTGTCATTTATACAGCAAGGATATGTCTTTCAATAATCAGGTAATAATAATAACATTTGTAAATACTCTTTTAAAAGCCAGCTAGGAGTGCAATGATGTGCTTTGCAGTGAAAACTGGGCCCTGACCAGTTTGTTCTGCTATCCAAGGAGGATGTAAGCAGGCTATTAGACTTCTGGCATAACAACAAATGTTACCACAGGGCACTATAGAGTGGATTAAGGATAGAATTATTTCCAGCTTTAATTCAGAGTCTGAGCCAAGCTTTTCATAATACTTAGTACTTGTATTTGCTTAAATTTAATAATACTTCTTTAGCTGTTTGAGGGCAAAAAGAGAAAACAGCCAATTTACTAAGAATGTTTGGCAATAAGAATTCAAATTTATTTTTGTTGTTGTTGTTGTTGTTGCTGTTGCTGTTGTTGTTGTTGTTGTTGTTATTTAAAGTCACTGCCATATCATTTGATTTCCTCATAAGCATTAGTTTTACCCTTCCATAGGAATCCAGGGTGAGACAGTGTTGTTCCCTGAGGTGCAAACATAGGCTTATATTTTCAAAAAACCTGAGCTGAGCTATGGTGCACTGCAGCAGAAATGTTTGTGTTTGAACGGGGCAAAAAAAAACAAAAGCCCCCAGTTTCAATAGACATGTGCCAGAAAAAAAAATATCTGCTGATAAGACTTGCTAGAGATCCCAAAGGATGCTTATGGAAATGTAGGAAACAGATTTCCTGGGTTCTCTGCCTTGGGCACAAGTACAGTCTTCTTCTGGGACACATCACAATATAAATGTAACTAAGGTTGTTCACAGAAATACCTCAGGCCACGTCAAATGCTCATTGGTAGCTCCCCAACTAGTCTAAATATGCTAGCTAGCCTGAGAGGAAGTCTCTGAGTCTGATGTACACGCTCTGCACAGGAAACCAATACAGTATTAATCACTTGAGCCTAATCCTGTTAATCAGCTCAGAAGTAAGGCAGGCACTGCTATGTTTTACCTTCATCAAGGGCTATGTTTCATTTTATTTGGACAGATGGAGTAGGAATAGGGAGCTGGTAGAATTGAATTAGGTCTACAAAAATGGTACCTTCTCCATAGGTATTACCCAGTGGCAAATACGTTTTTTTCAGGTTGAAAAGCAAACCTGATTTTCTTTTACAAAGTTGGGACACCATGTGCTATAGTTCACATGCTTTTTGGAGTCTATGTGTGATTACTTCTCCACTGAATTGCAAGCAGCCTGGTGTCCATTTGGCCTCTAAGCTGGGAATGAAAAATACCAGTAAACACACAATTCAGAAGCTTAATTTTACTTTTCATGATTAGTGCGTGCACACCAACTGTTCCCTTGTTTGTGTGCAAGTTCAGTTCAAACAAATACTCCAAGTGGGCAGGTTTCTATGCATATTTGCAGCAGAGGCACATCTCAAGCAAAAGGGTAAAGGCAAACATGAATCACAATTCCCCAGCACGAAATATGTTAACTGGCTTCCTGACATGGAGAGAAAGAGTCCAAGGCACCTTAACAGGCCTGGCAGATCCCCTCGGGCCAGAGATGCAGAATTCTGTATTTGTGCTAGAAGAGGCCCTCAGGGATGTGCCAAACTGCCATTAACTAATCAGTGAGCAGCAAATACAGAGCAGCTACTCTTACTGCCTTCAGTCAGAAATGCCCTGAAGTAATTCTTTCATTGAATTCCCAAAGACTGCTTAGGTACAGGCAGGGGTTTTTAGTGCACTGTGAATTCCTTTGCAGAGAGTAATGTTTTTGAAGGCAACTCAGAAATAGCACTAAGTCTCAGGACGCAGACAATACAGCTCCATGTCAGCTGGCAATCACTGACAAGTAGATGATATGCTAGGAAGATCCAGAATTTCTCGCTTTTTCCCTCAGGCATGCGCATGCAAAAAGCCTAACCACCTTTCCTCTGCAATGCTAGAAGAACACCACAGTATTTTAAGAGGCCACGACTGACTATTACTGCCAGCTCATAGCAAGAAATATCTCTGAAGGGAAGGGAAGCAGAGGGGTTTTTCTTCTAGATGGTACTGTGTGCTTGGCAGCTGGGTATAATGTGCTGCTCATACAGGCAGAGATATTGGTCTCTTGAAGCACCATACAAGCACTAAGGCATAGAAAAGAAGAGATCCAAATCAAACTTTGCCCTGAAGCACCTTATGCTGTTTGGCAGAGCAACTCCAGTAATGCAACTGGTGGCCATGAAATGCAAATAAAACTGAACTCTAAAAATACAGTACCAAATATACTAAAAATGTACATAAATTACAGCATATGCTCTTGCTTATCATTAGTAGTAGCATGAATATACACCATTTTATTTCAGTATTCCAAACTGTTGAATTAACATCATCTTGTACCTGTTTTTACTAGGAGAAAGTAATACACATATGCACACGAACAAATAGATACAAGTATAGATATACATGGACAGATATGCATGAATTCTCACTAGCTGGTTAGCACAGATCTAGAAACAGAAGCCAAATGCCTGAAAATTGCTCCCTCCAAAAGAAAAGACAGAAAGAGACTGGAACTCACAAAATTCCCAACAAGAGATATTAAGATGACCTCAGCTGCCTGGGAGTCTTACCTGATTGTTATTACTGAAGCACTAAGAATGATTCAGACACTCAGAAAAAGTCCTTAGAAACAGAATCACAGAATCACAGAATCAAAGAATCACAGAATCACTCAGGTTGGAAAAGACCCTTGGGATCATCATGTCCAACCATTAGCCCTACTCTCCAAGTTCACCCCTAGACCATATCCCCCAACACCACATCTAAGCGACGTTTAAACATATCCAGGGATGGTGACTCAACCACCTCCCTGGGCAGCCTGTTCTAATATTTCACTACTCTTTCCATGAAGAATTTTTTCCTAATGTCTAGTCTAAACCTACCTTGTTTCAGCTTTAGGCCATTCCCTCTGGTTCTGTCACTAATTACCTGAGAGAAGAGACCAGCACCAGCCTCTCTACAATGTTCTTTCAGGTAGTTGTAGAGAGTGATAAGGTCTCCCCTCAGCCTCCTCTTCCTCAAACTAAACAGGCACAGTTCCTTCAAATGGTCCTCATTACCTTACAAGTGACCAACTTGTAGTCACAAGTCCCTTGGAGTCTTCTGTTCCCTGGCTGCCCATGGGTGGTGCAGGGGTGGTCCTAAATCCTGAGGCAAGGTAATGTTGGCTTCTGGGTTTCTACAAAGTCACTCAGGTTCTCCTTTATTCTGGTTTCCCTCCACAGCTTTTCTCCTTGGAGTGTCTCTGAAATTTCTTTAGTTTCCCAGGTTATGGGAATATTTTATTGGTGACTAATGTTTTTACTTGTGCTGTTGTTTTCTCTCGTGCTGTTGCCATTGTTGGTACCATAGCTGAGGTGGTCAGGACACTTCCGGGCATGTTTGCACTTGAGGATCAGCAGGTTGGTTGCATAGTTTGGCTTTCTATTTCCTTGAACACACTAAAACTATTCAAGGTTCATTCTGGTGTTTGGTCACATTTTGCCTCTTCTGCTAAAATACAAAGTTGGTGAGAGCTCCCAGGCTCATGCTAACAGCTGTGCTAACTTGGAACCAGTTCATGCAAATGGCTACATAATGCCCATGGGCTGGTGGTCTTCTGCCCTCCGCAGCTGAGTGCAGTCTCACTGTACCACAACAAGTCCAGCAGAGTGAGGCCAGGAGTAGCCACAGGCTGGTGATGTCCAGGTGAGGCAGAAGCAACAAGGTAGGTTCTGGGGCATGGCAGGTGGTCAGGGCCACGGATAGGGAAAGCAAGGTGGACATTTGCAGTATAGGTAAGTTCAAGAGCAAGGTTGAGATTCCATACAGCTCCCATGAGACTGGGAAAACCCCGTTATTCTCACAGCTCTTGTTCAGTAGTCAGACCCAAGGTGCCATAGCTGCACCAGGTCAGCTCTAGCCTGAAGCACACATGGCTAAATCCACAGTGGGGAACAGCTGCATGGCCTGTTGCTACTCTCAGGGCCCTGCCTGTAACTTCACTGGGGAGGTAGAAAGAAGAAATGTAGGCCATGAGAAAGAGTTTCCCAAAGCTCACAAAAGAGAACAGTAACAGACATAGGTATCCTCTGTCCTGTAGAGGCTAAAGTACTGTGGTCCACAATGAATCTATCTTATACTTCAACATATGAGACAAAAACATCTAGATACGCAGGAAACCATATTTGGAAATACAGTTAAGAAATCAAAAAGGATCATTCACTTCAGGAAACTTAATATATAAAAGCAAAATAATTTAACATGATAGCAGGAAATAGTTTTCCAGAATCAGCACTGAAGGAATGCCCATGGAGAAGCTGGTGATGCTTTTACAAGTCCTGTAATGTCACAGAAATGTTTGTAGCTCCTGTAGAAATGCTAATATTTTGTGAGAATGAAGCTGCATGTCAAATGAAAATGCTAGCTACGAATATGCCTTTTTAAAGAAAAGGAAATGATTTTGTTCTTAACGCATATTTTATTTTATTTTACACTTTCATCCACCACTAGGACAAGTCTTGTCTTATATTCTCTATATTAATGAAATTTTATAAGGAAACCATAAGGATTCACTGTAACAGTGCAGTTATTTTACGTTCAGAGAAGTTATTTACTGTGATGATATTATCTAGGTCCTTCCCTCACCTATACCGTTATGCCTGAGGAATGATTCACTATAAAGCTCAACATAGTATACGGTAATGCAGATTTAATGTGTTGAGTGTACAACTTGAAGGTCAACAGTTATAGCAGTATATAGTCATAAATTATTACTTAGTAAATTCACATTTAGGAGAATCTTATTGTATGGCATAGCACTGGCAACACGGAAAAAAAACAGCCTTTATTGGCATAAATTAGAATGACCACATTTCTTACAAGTAAACGGATAATTCTGACCTTTTAAAACATCTATGAGAGCACAGTGAAGCATTTTCTGTTCTAAATTATGATGACATTACTCTGGAATATCTTCAAAGATACCCTGATGGAGTAGCACAGTGCTCAGTATAATTTCTACACCTTGAGCAATTTATGAGGAAAGACAAAGAACAGGAAATGTGTAAAATATTCTGAACTGTCTGAAATAACTGCTGCATGCATACTGATTGGCATGTTGTGTCCTTCTCTAGTACTCTACTGAAGTGAAAAGTAAAATGAGATCTTATGTTGTTATATAAATAGGATGATTAAAACTCCTTGACTTCTGTAAATAGTTTCAATTCAACAGTTTTGATTCATGTAATCATTTCTTGTGTCCATATTGACAATATATATAATAGAATCATATACATCATTATAACAATGATGGAAGAATATTTTATCTAGGGAAACTAGAGACTTTAGGCCTCCACAAAGGTACAGAAAAAGTTTTGTGATAACTGGATGAGTTTATTAAAAAGATAATTTAATCAAAATGTTAAACATAAAAATACTCTAAATCTAGTGTTTACACCTTTGGAAACTGCACATGACGACAGTGTAGTTGTTGCGTTACTGTTAATAAGCAATACTTGGTGAGTTTTCTCCAAGTTTTTTCTATAAGGATAAGGACTTTGTCTCCTTGAATTGCAACTCTAATGCACAGCGTGGACTTCGACGCTTTTGTGGTCTTTAAAAAACTTAATATATTCACTATTTCTGTGCCCAGAAGACAACATTCATATCTGAACAAGACATCAGTATTAAAAAATGAACAAATTATTCTCCACATGTATGTTTTCATATGAGATATGTGAAGAATACCTACTGATATTTGAAAAATCATATAACACTATTAACATAAACTTTAAAGAAAGTTTCCTCTTTGATTCATCTCAACTATTTTTTTATTGTTATGACAGCCAAACTTATAGTAGATATACTGTTGTTTTCCGATAATTACTTCATTTCCTCATGTTTCTCTGTGAAATGTCAACAATTGTTTAACACTTCATCTCCACTGGAACTATTATAAACTGAATGACCTGCCTTATATAAATTCTGTATATCAACTAATTATTTATTTCGGACAAAATCACAAGGACTTTCCCTTTACTGAAATGCATACTTAAAGCTATGATCACATTTAAATTATTTTAGATCTTTTTTCCATAAGACAGACCTGTTCTCCATGTTGTATATTTATGTAATACTTTCCTCGATTAACATTAGCTGGTTTTTATAAATTATTGCATTATTTTTACTACTTCATAATTCCTGTCTTTATCACTATCACTTGTAATATTAAATCACAATTATATACTCTATATAAATAAATATATATACTCTCTATATATAAATATATACTCTATATAAATAAATCACAATTATATACTCTTATACCCATTCTATATCTCTTGTCTTTCATGATTTTCACAGTAATCTACTTTTCAGGTGAATTAATATTACTTTGGAGTTCTTGACCTAATCTGTTGTAGTTTTATGTTCATTTAAGGTTTTTGTGATTGTTGTGACCTCTCCATGTTCTACCCCATTTCCTAGTATTTATGTACCAAAGTGACTTGATTCTATTCATGTTTATATTTTTTAACAGAAATACAATGAAATCAGTTAGATAACACAAAAACTAATGCACCAACTTGACTTTGACAAATAAGGTTGTCAATCCTTTCTTCTGGAGAAGAAGCAAAACATTAATAATAAAGTCTTGTTCTTCATCAATAGATGATGGTCAAGTTTTGGCTATGTCTATGTGAAAAATGTCTGAAAAGTGCAAGTGTCTGCTGCCTTCTTAGTTCCCTAGACAAGGAAGAAAGACCACATATAAGAGAGGAAACAGTTGTATTCACCATTCCTTTCTCCTTGGGCTTGTTCTGAAGACAGAGTCTATGGCATTCCATGTGGAGGCCACTGTCTGAAAAAGAAGTAACACCCAAGGCCTGAGCCCTGACAGACCTATGAAAATCTGAGATCAAACAATGTGATGTCCTTAAGCCTGGACTTATTAGAGCTTTGATTTTTATTTCTAATACTTCAACAGCAGCAGGAGATGTAGCCCTTCAAAAAGTGACTAAAATCTGGAATTGTTCTTCTTCTGATTATGAGTTGTCATACCAGCCACAGGGCTAAGCTCATTACAAATGTAGAACAAACTGAGGCATCCCCAGCGGAAGATCATACATCCTTGCAAATATGAGACTAGCTCCTTGAGCAAAATTCAGGTCTATATCCAGACATTCAGGTTTAGGTAACTACAATGTAAGTTTTAGAGGGCTAGGTGCTTTTAACAGATGAAGATCTAGTCAACAGCGGACTAGAAGGAACTGGCCATCTCAGCATAAATTCAATGCCTAGCTTTGAATAGTTCTCCTTACTTTATCAACCTTATTAACTATCTATTGCTGTTGGACTTTATCAGGAGCTTACTGACACAACTCATATGCAATTGTCTGCACTATAGACATATAAACACAGATGACAATCTGGAGCAGAATCCCAGACACCACCATCTACAAAAAGACAAAATGAATTGAGATATCTCCCAGGCAGACTAAGCTAAGGAGCAGAGCACATATTAAACCACTTCAGGTTTGAAATATGGCAAATCTTCCTCTCTTTTGTGTGAACCAAAAATATTTTCTTAACACTTCCTCAGATGATACAGTTTTATTGACACAAGTACGAGAAAAACTGATAATAACAATGTATTTTCTTTTCTGTAGTAAAGCTTAAACTAAAACTTGTCCTCCTGTGTTTTTTCACTTCTGAGACACTGAAGGTGTTCCCTAAACAAGAAATGTTACACAAAATACTCAGGTCAATGAAGCCCAGTGTATTATTTAAATATGAGAACACAGTATTATAGTTTAACTCTGCAACAGTTACTGCAACTTTGCAATTCAGAAAGTGATTTGAGTTGCTCTCTTGGAGAGATCTGTGTTGCTGCCTCACATATTTCTCATGGGACGTGCACTGATTTTATCTTCTAATGGATTAAAATGTGTGTTTTATTTTTTCTTCATATCTACCACCATTTGTGTATGAGGTTTCAACAGGACACTTCCAGTTAAGCAGTGTCACAGTTTAAAAAGCACTAGTTTCAAGTCACACAGGAGGACAAGAGATTGCATAATACAGAATGTCCCTCTTATATTTAATTTTTGTCTTTCTCATGGCTTAGTGACATTCAGACAGCACAGAAATCTTTCCAGAGCAGGGGTTCACTGTGCATGTGCACGTATGCCTATGTGTCATTATTTGAAGCTATCTCAATACTACATTGTTCAATATTAACAGAAGAGTGTTCATCTGTCCAGTGACTATTCCAGGACTATTCCAGGACATTTAATTATCTGCTGTAACATAGGTTTCATGTGAAGCTTTGCACAAGGCATTCACCTTTATCCTTCAATGTGCTACCTGTAAAATGGAAATAATAGTTCTTTCCTGCAAAGCAATTATGAGGCATCAAACTGTGAGGCTTTCACACTGAGGATACTCTTACATGTCTACTCCATAGCTAACTGACATTTCCAGGTGTAGGACACACTTTGCAGAAAAAAAAAAAATAGTTATCACGCAAGAATCTACAGATAGCTTTATATCTCAGCTTTAGAATTCTTAACTTCATCTTCTCCTCATTCATTCAGAACAGATTTTTTAATGCAGTTCTCAAGTTTGACAATACATTTCCAAAAGGAAAAGACTCCAGTTGGGGTTGTCATCAAGGTTAAGATTTTAAGTGCAACAATGCAGACTTTGACAATGCAAAAACTTAATACCTCCAAGCACTGAATGACTATTACTTTCTGAGTAATTGCACTCTTGAAGAGACTATAAGAGGAATGCTTTAGAAGAGGATTTCACAGCTATTTTGTAGACAACAAAATAATATGGAAATCCATTTCAAGTGCTAGAAGCATACACAAGGATAGATACAAATCTGCATACACTTTTCACATTCAAGACTACAAATACACATATTATAGCAGTCTGTGCTAAAGGCCATTTAGAAATGAGGATAGCAGAATATACTGTAATAAAATTAATTCCTGGTGAATCTTCCTAGGCTATTTTTTGCTGTCATACCAAGCTACACAGCTATGTCCTTGACTTATGTACATCACGCTGCACAACTATTTTTTTCTTTCACACCATCCTAAGTTTCCTCTTCTTACTCCTCATCCTGTCACTGGCCACGGCACCCAATGGCTTCCCTATCATTCTGCCTCCCTTGTCTTTTCTTTATCACTGCTTCAACCTCTTGCATTTACTATTTTAACCTATTCCTGTCTCCTCATTCGAGTTTTTTGTTTGCTTCTCCAGCACACTCTGTTGCTGTAACCACAAGATAGATCTGAACTCATTCAGAGTTCAGCAGGGAAACATCTATATCAAATGTCTGACAGGCTTTGCAACAGACATTATTTCCTGCATTTTCTTCTAAGGTAAAGCAGTAGGTAATATGCACTTTGCAACTTTAGCTTTAAGGAATTATGTCCTGTTTGGCAAGCAGAGGCGGGAGTGTCAGCTTGATGAGGACTAAGTGCACAGACTATAAGCATGTGATGTTGAATATTACTTCCAGGACTGCAAGTAGGCACAAAGCAGACTGCAAACTGCTTCTGTTTTGAGAGGAAAATAAACAACCAGAAGATACTACTGATGCTAACAATAAAAAGAATAGCATATATGCCTGTGTATTTTTCTACAGCTCTTGAACTTCTGCCTATATGAATTCAATTTAGTTTTTAATTGTGGATCAAAAAGCAAAATTTTAAATTTTTGCATGAAGAATTATTATCAAGTTTGTGATAATTCAGCAAGCAGAAGTATTTCAGATTCCAACATCACATTTTATAGTACCTATATATAGCTAAAAGACAGCAATTTTGTTCATCGACATTTATGAAAATCTTTACAAACTTGTACGAAAGGCCTTGAAAAATCTTGTGGGAAATCCATCAGAAAGTCATTCTTTCTTTGGAAGAATGTGTCTAATAGTCTTTGCTGACTTCCTCTAAAGTAATGAAGCTTTCTTCTGTTTGATGTAGTGTTGTCATCACTCCAGTTCTAATCACAAAACATTTTCAAGATACAGCACTCCATTCAATCAAGCCAAATAACCCATGCCCATGCATTCATCACAAGCAAATGATTTCTCTATTTCAGACTTCCTTTTAATGGCCTTCATCCTATCTGGTTCAGCAAAGATGCATCAGGAAGTCTGTTCATCAAGATATTTTTTTAATCTCACATTTCTTCTTTGTTCTGTCATTGCCAAACTATCAACCTATTAGTTTTCAGGTTTGGAACTTTGCTTACTGAAGTTCATGCATCCCCTTATTTATCAGATTTACTTCTCACATATTACCCACAGCTCTCTCTAGCAGTTTTATGCCCCCTCTCTGGTCCTTCCTCCAGGTCCTTCTGAGTTTAATCAGAGAGTTATGGTACCTGCAATATCAGAAATGTTCTACTCCCATAATATTAGATGAAATTACTTGACTGAAGTAAAATGAAGATGTAACATAGTAGTAATGAAACTGTACTGTGTGCAGCAGAAGGCAGAATTTATCTCCTCCCAGTGCTGACTTCAGTTTCACCTAATGTATCATACAGTTCTGAGGCAAGTATTAAGTACATACAACAGCTTTTGTATGTGATTCAGGAATTACACTTTCAGGGCACACATCTCACATGACATGAGGCAGCACACATGTACAGATTCATAATACTTACCCAATATCCTGCCAAAATTTTTATTTAAATTCCAAAATCCAAGTTACTGTACTCAGTTGTTTGCCAAAACAAAACAAAAATACCATATATGTTTGCCTAAATTATATTTTATAGGGGAGTCACTTATATAAACATTTGCCAGTGTGGCTCATATGAACCAATATACACCTGCGCTCAAGTTTCACTATTTGATGCAAACACTGACCAAAAATACTTTAAGCAAAACTAATGTGTCTAGTATTTAATGAATGATTCTGGCATATGAACGTGTCATGGCACTCAAAAGGCATCTGATGAAATGTATTTTTTTTTCCTAACGAAATGTGCACATCTGGAAAACATATTATTTAACTTGTAAGACAGAAGCTGGTCTGTAACAACCATTGGTCATTAAGCCACAACATCAGACTATGAAATTCTGCAAGTTGGGTTTTTTTTTTTATGTCTAGAAACATAAATGTGGGTTTTTAAATGTTTTTAATCAGGGACAAATGCTATCCTTTTTTGCCATACACCAAATAGGATCTTTAAGTTAAGATTTCTCAGACCACACTGTTAAATTCTTCAAGGGCATTCACTTGTGAGATTGAATAAAGATTTTAAAACTATATAAACTGATTCTCCCAAAATCTAAAGATTTATAGCACAGCTCCAATGGTGTGCTGGCAAGAGTGAATTCAATCATAATTTTCAACAATAACGATGTCAAAGTGATTTTAAAGGGATTATTCTTCTCCTATGTTTTCTGACTATTGTAGTAAGATTTCATTTTTCTGCTGCTCAGTAACTTTTCAATTGTTATTAGAAAATATGATGTTATAAACTACTAATTTTGACCAGCTGAAAGTGTTTCTTTTTTAACAACTTCCAATTACTCTTTATTCCTCTCCCTAGCTGTAGAAGATAATGTATTAATTTCTTTTTATCCCCAGTGACAGCAAGACTGTTTTACAGTGCTTAATAATTAGACTGAATCAAAGTAAAAACAGTGGAGGTACATTACATAGCTTAATCTATTTCCAAGAAGAAATATAATTTTTAGGAACAATATAGAATCATAGACTCATAAAATGGTAGTTATAGGTGCATGCAGAAGAACTGTATTATGGCAGGGTTTGGCTGTCTTTCTAGTTTAAGTATTTTATTCCAACACGGTTGGAGGAAGGTTTTGGAAAAAAAATCCCACATTTTTCAGAGGTTTTGATGAATTACTAGGTAAATGCAGCACAAGTCAACTGCTCTGCACAATCTATACCTAATAGTCTTGTCAACTGGGGGCTAACTATTTTTATTTTCATTCAAGTGATGAGAAGCAAACATATTTTTGTAGAATTCAGTGATAAACTGCATTAATAATTTTCACTATTACAATTTAACAAATATTCACAATTTACACTATAGTAAAGAGGTAAAGAATCAATACATTGTTATTTTTCGTTACAATATCATAATGGCAACATCAACTGTATTACTTCATAACCAAATAATGAGCTATCAGAAAATGTATGCTTAAAGAAATGGCCATGAAATGAAAGTGTATGCAGGAATTATTCAACAGACCTGATCTGCCCTCGTTCTGGGTCTTCTGTAGTTATGTACAGATAAGAGAATTTTTTATAAAACAGGAACAGCAGTATTTTACCTCTGAAACATGAATGATGACATGCAGTTTTCTGCAGAAGAGAAACAGAATTTACTCTAAGAAAAAAGAACTGATCTGCCACTGATTAAAAACCTGTGTGCATACTCTGAGAGGTAACAGGCTCATTTTAGTAAGCCTCTTGAGCTCATTCCTTATGCAGAACCCTGTGTTTCTCTCCCTGCTAACCACAGTTATGCATTGCTCTGCTTAGAAACACACGACCTGCAGTAATGCAGGTAAGCCGTTTTGAAAACTAAATGAAGGCAACTCACTTTTTGAAGATAAAGCATAGTTAACAGCACTGAAAACCAACATCAACATGATTAGAAGTGATGGCAGGAAAATACTCCACATTTTTCTGAAGGTCCATCTGTCTCAAGAGGGACCATACCTTCTTGTGAAATAGTATAAATAGGAATCTAATATAATAATGAATGGAAACTCTACATTTAAGTCAACTATTTCTTCATCTAATCCAGTGAAAATTAAACTCTTTTAAAAAAGCTTTTGAGCCAAGCAGCATCAAAAACTAAGTGTCTCATAACCTTCCAGAAATCTTTGGATCCAGTCACACTGTGATGCTAACTGTTATACTATGGATGAGAATTGTACAGTAATTTCTCAGAAAAAGAAAGATATCCTGCAGATGATATTTACAGATACTAGGTATGACAGTGTGCAGAGAGCTGGCAGGGTCCATCTGAAATTCCACGAATCTCTGACATTTTGCCAGTACAGCAAATAATAAACTTGAGTCAGGATCTGAAATCAGTCCGAGAAGCATAACCCCCTGTGTCAAACTAGTTATTTTTAATAAGTTTATGCATTTTGCATTATGACAGCCATTCTTTGTCATGCTATTGGATTCTTAATACAATAGGAGAGAGTCTATTAATCTTGGTAATAAAATGTTTGAATACAGAATCTACAAAGTTATGTGTAGCAGAAACCATACAGAAATTAATGGGCCAGATTTAGTACTGGCTTAATTCCACTCAAATCACTGGAGAAGAGCCAGGTCTCAGTCTCAGTTAATGACTTTTGTACTATGCTAGTAAATTTCTGTTATACATATAACTCACTGTAATTTATTGTATTTAAAACAACAAATGGCATTACCTGCTGAGTGCACTATTATTTACTGTCTCAGCTATTCACATCAAAGACATTGAGGTTATATGGAAGTGCTTTTCACCCAGTGGCAAAGTGAATATCTGGTGAGTTTGAAAAAGGTATTGTTTCTTAACTATGGATTACGATGAATAACAACCATAGTTACACTGATTCTGTGAAAAACAGTAATTAATTTTGTATAAAGATAAAAAACCCAAACACCACCACAATCAAAAAAAGCCCTTAGAGAAATGGACCCTAACTTTGTAACAAATATGGCCAGTTTATAAAGAATTAATGATCACATACTCAAATTTTCCTGCTGCAAATAGTGATACATCACAGAAGCAATTTGCATTAATTTACTAATTAAGAAATGGCAGTTGCTAAGGACCAAAACTCCTCAATTACTCAATAAACAAGCACGAAAACATTTCAAGTGGACTAAATACTTAGTGAACAATCATCTTTTGTGACAAGAGCTCTCTAGACTCAATAGAGGATAAAAGAAACTTTCTTGTCTATTCTGCTGGAGGCATAAACTTATGTGTTCCATTTTTGCCCAACTAAATTTTCAAATTTTCCTTCTCTGGACAACCTATTCCAGTGTTACACCACTCTCATCATTAAAGAAATTCTTCTTATATTCAGTCTAAATTGATCCTTTTTCAGTTTAAAACCATTGTCCCTTGTCTTATCACTGCAGGTCCTGGTAAAAGGTCTTTCTCTGTCTTTCTTATAAGCCCTCTGAGGGCTTATAGGGCCACAAGAAGTCTCCCTGGAGCCTTCTCCAGGCTGAACAACCCCAACTCTCAGCCTTTCTTCACAGGGTTGGTGTTCCATCTCTCTAATTATTTTTGTGCCCCTCCTTTGGACCTGCTCTAACAGATCCATATCTGTTCTATATTGAGGATCCCAGAGCTGATTGCAGTATCCAGGTGGG
The DNA here is from genome assembly GCA_024336885.1 of Actenoides hombroni. Taxonomy (NCBI): domain Eukaryota; kingdom Metazoa; phylum Chordata; class Aves; order Coraciiformes; family Alcedinidae; genus Actenoides; species Actenoides hombroni. The sequence goes on from WUAM01000314.1 coordinate 140,529, forward strand.
GTCTCAGGAGAGTGGAGTAGAGGGGGAGAATCATCTCCCTTGACCTGTTGACTATGCCTCTTTTTATGCAGCACAGGATATGACTGGCTTTCTGGGCTGCAAGTACACATTGACAGCTCATACATAATTTTTCATCTGCCAATATCCTCAAGTCCTTCTGTGCGGGGCTACTCTCAATCAGTTCTTCGTCTAGTCTGTATAGATGTCAAAGATTGCCTGACCTAGGTTCAGGACCTTGCACTTTTTACCACCCTTTTTAAAAATGGGTACTATACTCAATTTTCCTCTAGCTCACTGGGGACTTCACCTGACTGCCACAGCTTTTGGAATATGATGGAGAGTCACACTCAGCATGCTTCTATGCATCCTGGAATGTTGAATATCTCAGCACATGTATTCAAAATATACTCGTGGAATTTGTCCTGAGAAGCAGAAAATGTGGAACGCAATGCTCTTTTTCCTTGTCAGTGATATGATAAAATTGTGAAAAAAGTTTTTATATAGGAAAGGAATTCACATGTAGTGTCCTCTTTTCTGGCATGCTTTTGGGCAATGTGACCAAAAATGCAGTCAAACATGCTCTTAAACAAAGCTACTTTTTCACTCCACAGAACAAAACAATGATGTTAGCAAGAAATTCAACCAATGACCCTTCTCTTTTTGAAGAGGCAGCTCGGTTTTTTTTAGGACTGCCAATATAAATCTGCTCATTAATGTTGCTTTCATATATTCAATTACTAATTCAGCTCCACATCATTTCATCTACTCTTTGAAATTCAGTTTAATGGAATTTTGATTAATATATTTTTGCCTTTGAAAAAATAAATGTTATTTTCTTTTAACCTATTCAATAAGAAATTACATCTAAGTTGAAAGCACATTTCTTGGAAGATGCAGCTCCCATCAAGCATCAGATAGGACAATGTTAAATTACAGATAAAATATGACACAGTCGTTGCAGGTATGCAATCCATTACTGTCCTGGATGTCCTTTATAAAGACATTTTCAAAGGCATGAAACTGGTCAATCTTTTTTAATATGACCTCTTGCATGCTAACTCAGCTTTATTTCAGGCAACTGAAAAGTTACTCATTTTAAGTTTATTGCATTTAAACATCTTCATTACTTAAGGGAACAGCCTTTTGTGACACTCTGGGTTTTCTTTGAACTGCAACATGTTACACCTTTATCTGCTTTTGCAGGAAAAGTGTGAATCAATACACTTTTTAAAAGGAATTCTTGCTCAATGTGGACACTTGGCTATACCACTCCTCTTCCATCCATCAGTAACTGTGTGCAGTGTGGCACAAATTATTTCCCAGTTTCTGCCCATGCTACACGTATTTGCAGATATAGCTTTCTTGGGAGTTCCCTTGCATGATGCTTTCTTTAGATTGTTTCCTTTCCTTAGAGGAAAAGCCAGACTATGTTTGTGAGCATGCAGCATCACACCATACAGCACCATGCCTCAGCGTCATGTGTCTTGGAAAAAACAAGCAAAGGGTTTATCCAGCAAGACTTAATGTCATTGTCTTAAATACAGGACTAGAGTGAAAGACAAATATAAAAAGTAGTCTAATTACATTTAATAACTAGATCATTACTGAGGTACTCATCTTTTTCTGGCCAGAAATGGAAAAATGTTGTCTACAGTCAAGGTTTCATGGTGACATGTGAATCTTGCCTTGGTTTGTGAACCTAGTTAATAAGTGTGTCACTTTCCAGACTGGGTGGTCCTATTCACAGGACTATTCATGGTCTTATTCAGGTTCTCACTCAAGCAAATTCTTAGTGTCCCTCTTTAATCCTAACCACAGCCATTCCCATGCACTATAAATATAGGCATGGAGTTTTGTGCATTCTGTCATTCCGTTGTGTCAATTAATTTAGGCTTTGAATACAGATACAATTGTATTTAACAGTTCTTCTAGGAGTTAAATGGCTTACATACTATAAGACGATTTCTTCCACCACCATTTAGTCCAAGACCATTTCAGTTTCAACTGCCCTGCACACTGAGCTGCCACTGCAGTGCACTTATAATGGATATTACATAAGTTAGTATTACACAGCTGTTATCTGGTTCTCTGGAATGTCACCAGCTTTACACAGAAGAAAACATTACTCATCAGTTTCATAATGAGTTACCTAGCACAAGTTTATGAACTAGTGTTTCTTCTACTGATCATTTATATGTCTCAGTGCCTTTCTCCTTGTTCTCCACCAAATGCTAGGAAAACAAGAAAGCACATTGCCTTTAAAAGAAATTTGAAGCCAAAGTTCTTATTTTACTACTGCATGTGGCCTGCACTGCCCTGCTTCTGTACCTCAATTGTATCCAGTGGTCCTGAGAAACCATAAGTTTCTCTTGTAGACAAGAAGGCATACATCTGTTCACAAAAGAGATAAAGACAAAAGGAACGGCGAAGTATTTTCAGCCTTGCCTGAAAATTCATCTGAGGTATTAGTGGAATCATATTTAAAGAGCAGGTGATCATGCTAGCTTAGTTGTACTTAACCCCTGGGTGAGGCAGGATTTGGAAATAGGCATTTTCAACTTCTTTTACTAAAGTGATCACAGACAACACACGGTTTCAGTCATTGATGACCTGGCTTGGTTTTAAAACAAATTCTAGATAACAAAATCACTTCAAACTACATAGCAAATGTATATATCTCGATACAGACCTTAAACCTGTATTTTGAGATCTTGGTACTTAAACACTTATTAATTATTCAGAAACTTCAAAATTCCCATAAACTCCAAATTAATTCTATCTTCCTTTATCAGTTTCTACAGTTCTTTGTTAATATCTATCAGACGGTATCGATGTAATTTGAAGAAATCTCAGAAAAACAGATTAATTGTTCTTGATGTAGCTTATGTGAGCAAGTAAATAATTTGCAAGCATTTTATTTAACCTACATCAATACAGGTATTTGCATTTTAAGTAGACTTCAGGATCCCAAGATTCTTTTGAAAAAAACTCTAATTATAATCAATCTCTCTAGTTTTTTCTTCCATACAGTAAATACTTTAAAATTATTTGCATACCATGACTTAATCCTTCACTGAATAGAATTCTCTAAGTCAGATGATGTATACACTATCCAATCTTACTTGACTATAAAACTATTGTAAGCATATTAAAGCATAAACATATAAAAATGGTTTAACTAGAAAATTAATATCAAATAATTTTCTGTCCTCACATACACTTAAAAGAGACTGAACTTTCCCAGAAGACTATGAACACGATGCACTTTTCTGTAATAAAACCACACACATATATGCAAGACAGAGTAAGAGCTGTCAACTTCCATTCATTAATTTAAATTAATGACTGGAAGCTGGTGAATTTTAACAGTTATATCAATTACTTTCTCTAAAGTACTGCAGCCAGCATCTCCTTTTCAGTTGTGTCCTGCTTTGAGTTAGAACAGTATTAATTCTGTTCAGTGATTTTACTTTTCAGCTAAGTCTGAGTCTAAGTGGATCAGGTTGGCAAATGGGTGTCTCTACCTCTCAGAGAGAGTCACCTTGCACTAGTTGTTATATGGGGAGCTGATCTGGATGTCTTACTCAGCTCCAAGGTATTACCTGATGCAAATCCTTTTCCCTGTTCATTTTGCAGAGTTGTGAAGTGGTTCTGCAAAGGCACCTCAGGCTTTGAGGGAGGTCTCTTCCTCCTGCTAGTACTTACCTTTACAAGTTTCTATTCATTAGCGTTGTTGGCTTCCTCGCTTTCTGGGTGTGCTGGTGAGGGAGTTTCTGGCTGTGGGTTCATTGCAGCTTGTCTTTAGATCCAGCTATTGATCTTCTTTTCTGCCTCTCTGATACAACTCAGCCTATTGACCATCTCCTGCAGCTCAGACACCTGCTGCAGCAGGTCCTCCACCTGGGCATACCTTTTGCAAGCAGGTTTGCCACCTAACTCTGCCCCAGAAGAAAGGTTTAGGCACTTCCCACAGACTTAGGTCTGCAGGGCAGCCTCTCCCCTTCATCAGATCCATTTGTCTGGAGGCACTGGCCACATTGGGGTAGATAGTGCAGATCCCCCTGCCAGAGCTGGAGCCTTTGCTCTCAGATGAGTCCCCACCATTCTGCCTTAAGGGTCATCTAGGATGAGTGCCCTTGACCTGTGCAGGTGGTGACAGACTTGTTAACTTTCATCCCATTAATCATAGCCCAATGCTCCCATCTATCTAAAGCCTTCTGCAAGGCCTCCTGTCCCGAGAGAGACTCAACAGTACCTCCCAGTTCAGTATCAGCAGCAAATATGCTAATGGTGCATTCAACTTCTGCAGCCAGATTGTTGATAAATATATGTAGAATAAAACTGGCCCTAGAACTGAGCCCAAAGGAACACTGCTGGTGACTGGTTACCAGTCAGATGTAGACCCATTCACCATAACCCTTTGAGCCCTGCCCTTCAGCCAGTTCTTCCCTCAGCACATCATGAACCTGCTTATCCCACAGCTGGACAACTTGTCCAGAAGGATTCTGTGAGAAGCAGTATGAAAAGCATACTAAAATCCAGAAAAACTGCATCCGCTGCCTTCCCTTCATCCACTAGGAAAATGATGTTACCATAGAAGGATATCAAATCAGTTAAACAGGACTCCTGAGGCAGATGTATGACGATGAAGTGACTGGCTACAACCAACATGGCTTCACCAAGGGCAAATCATACCTGACTAACCTGGTGGCCTTCTATGAGAAGGTCACAACATCAACAGACGGGGGAAGAGCAACCGACGTCATTTACCTGGACCTGAGCAAAGCCTCTGCCATTGTCCCACATGACATCCTGGTCTCCAAGCTGGTGAAATATGGATTTGATGGATGGACAATTCAGTGGATAAAGAACTGGCCTGATGGCCGCTCCCGCTCTTTAACATCAAGATGGATAAAGCCTTGAGCAACCTAGCCTAAGTTCACCAGCTCTGAGCAGCAGGTTGGACTGTCTAGCCTCAAGTTCCCTTTCAGTGTATCTTTTTCAATGATTATTGGATTCCAAATGCTTAAAAACTCATCCTTTCCTAATGCTGAAAGTTTTACAAGGCTTCCAACGAATTATGTTTTCTGGTAATTCCAAAATTTTATTATTAGATATGCTAAAGCTATACTTATTTGATACACAGCAAATAGTTGTGGCTTTTTGTTTGTTTGTTGGTTTTTTTTGTTGTTTTGCTTTGTTTGTTTTAAAAAGAGAAGATATAGTCGATTGTCATTTACTTTGACAACCTACTTTAGACTAATTTAGTTCAATTCAGAACAATAGTGTGAACATCCTGACATTATACTGTGAATCTAGTATGGCTTATCTTCCTGTCAAGGCACATCATCTGACCCTTCAGCACAGTCTTGTGTTTAATGAGTAAGTTAAACACATGAACTGCTCTGGTTCCTCACATTGCAGAAGCTTTTCATTGAATGAAAAGCACCTGAAGGGGTAACTTTAACAGTTCCAGAGAAACTGTAAAAGATTTATTTCTCTTTTGACCCCTTTAGGCACTAACACATCACATTTGCATAAAGTTTGCTGCTTATTCATGAGTTTTTGTTCTAAATACTTTTGCACCAAAAAGACAGGATATTTTAAAGTAGTTGTCTCTGTGAAGAGATGCATTCTGGTTTTAATAGTGTGATATGATCTCACTGGCAGCCTAGAAAAAGAGAAGAAAAGTCTACGATGACTTTATGCACAAAAGGAAGCCACAAAAGGGGAAAAAAGGGACCAGGATCATCTGACATGATCTAGGATGCAGGATGCTTCATGATTCATGGTCCTGGCTCCAAAGGGCATGCTCTCAATAACTCACCAGGTGTCTACTCTTGAGTCCTTGGAAGTGTCAGAGAGTGAAATTATTGTTTGTGTTCCAGTAGCAGGGTATCAAGGTACCATCAATGTGTTCAAAATAGTCTTCATCCAATAAATGGGTGACAGCAACATGATCCTGCTGCCATGCCTATAGCCCCTAATGATTTACAGAACATTTAATTTTGCAATCCTTAAACACTGCTGTGATGCAGCAGCTACTGTTCTTGAGGACAAGGTAAGAGTTTACCTTTCTGACTGACACATTCATCCTGCTGAGTTCAGATTTCATTACAGTTGTGATCTGTGGCCCTTCACAGCTTGCATCCATGAGTCACAGAGGTTCCCAGGTATAAGACGGAAATGTTCTTTTACAGAGAAACAGCCTTTTCTTTACTGTACTGTTCATAATAGATCATATACTTTTTCTTCAAAAATAAATGAACAGCTACACAAATAGAAATTTCAAGTGTTTTCTTCACAGAATTAATTGTCTTCTAGTTTGGTTTTGACATGTAATATGCACATACGTCCTTCACTAATAGGGCTGATTTTATTTAACTCTCTGTATTGCAGAAGACCACTAAATAATGGTAGCTTCTAGAGAGACTTCATAGGTGATGTTCAAGTGCACAAAACAACGTAGAATGTATCTAACATTCACTTTCATATTTCAGAACCTTTCTATTCTCATTGCAATATGTTGTTCCACAGTACTGTTAGACAATTTTAAGGGAGGAGGTGGGCTGCAAAGCTGAAGAAATATTATGGCTTTTTTCTTATATGTATATATACAAAAATCACTAATTACATAATAGCAATATAAAAACTTTCAACACCACAGTTAGATCTCTTGAGTAATAAATGATGATCTGGACTTAATTAACTCTCCCAGAAAATCATCCGCAAATAGCAAGTAGTTTCATTCTAAATAATGCAGAAGTAGGAGGTAATTGGACTTTTTTGTCCAATACTGCATATTTGACTCAAAATCATGTTAATAACATAATGAGATGTGTTTTTAATTTCCTGACAGACAGATGCAAATTTGAACATGCTTATTCATCTATTCCACAACTCTCAGAACTTCTCAATCCATCATCTTCAAATTAAAGGCTATTACACCTTAGTAGCTTTCTCTGTGGATTAATTAGTTCTAATTGCCATGACTGTTGAGGACTATGTATTAGCAAACACCAGAAGTGATTGAATGATCACAGAAAAGATGTAAGTTCTCCCATTGGCTGTTTTCTGTGCATATTTGTCACAGAATTATTTATTAATATTTCATTGCAAAAGCATGATGGGTAATGTTTACAAAAATCAGCTTCTCAGAGCACTTGAAACTAACCTGGAGATGTCTCTGACAACTAATTCTGTTCCTACTTATTGTTTTGATAAATAGCACCTGAGTAGTTACTGATCTGACTCCTTCCTTCTTTCCTAATTTGCCAGAATAAAACTGAAATTCAAAGATTTCCTGCTCATATGGATGCCTGCGTGTTTTTCAGAAACGTTCAGATTGCACATCGGTTTGTAAAATTAATAAAACCCAAACCAAACAAGACGCTTTGCACCCCACCACACCCCTCAAACAAAACTTACGAAGATAGAATTACATCCTAGAATATGCCATTTACATTTACGTCCCAATGCTTTTTGTAGCATAGCAAAAGCTAGCATCCAGGTGTCTGACAATTTAGTACAGATCTTTTCTCCTACCTGTGTCCACACTAAGCTGCAAAGTGGTTTTTGGTTGGGTCATTCTTCACCTCCTCTGGCTAGAGGCATTTAGAGGCTCAATTCAGTCTTTCACTGAGATACTTCGTGGTTTTTCTGTGAAAAGTCAAAGGAAAAAGGATCTCTGTGAAATCAGGCAAATTATTAACAACATCAGAAAAAAACTCTTGCACCTCCTTAACTTAAAATAGTAATGAGTTCTTATAATAAAAAAATATTGTGGGCTTTCCCATGTTTTTGTGGAAGAGATACTGCCAAGGGCATTAACTTTTTTGTCTACTGAAGAATTCAGTGCAGTTTACACTGAATACGAAAATGAACATACTTGTGATTCTTGCACATTAATTGTAACTCACACAATGGTCTTAGCCTATTTTCCTGAGCTCTTAAGTGACTTATCTAAACCAAGACAGACGTTCGTGCATTCCCACTGCTCTTTCACATAAGGGCAACTCCCCATCCACACTTTCCCAGCCTGTCCCTGTCAAAAAACCACCCTATATTAACTCAATGTAGCACTCTAGTTGTGCAACCTACCCCACCACATCTCTTTCACATCAAAGCAATCATAGCACATAGATCTCCAATTTCTCTGATATGTTCCCCATGCTACGTGCCATAGTGTATGGTACTTGAGAGGAAGCCAGTCATGTGCCCATGTCCAACAGAGCTTCAACTCCACCTCCAGATCAAAGCTCTAAGAGTCCTTGGAAAATCCTCAACAGTACTACCTTAATCAAAATTAATTTGTAGATGAACAGATATCACCCCTGACAGAAAAACACCAGTAGGAGAAGGTAACATATTTGGCCTGGTGAAGCATTTCTTCATCCCTCTGCATCTTTACCCAAATGCTTTAGGAAACATTTTTTTCCCCTCTAACAGGACAGGACGCTATCCCAGTGGATCTCTGAACGACCATTTGGTGAGAAGGTAGGTCATGTGGGTGAGGGTGCTAATGATCATCACTGAGTAGAAAAGACTCTTTACCCCTTAATCCTTCATGAGAAAAAGGATATGGGTTGATCAGGGGAATGATTGGATTCAATCCATACAGAAAAGGTGCCAATTTTAGCAACACTTATCACAAAGAATGAATATTTTCTTTATAAAGTTGTAAAGGATGGGGGTTTTGGTCCAGATATTTTCATAGTACATTAGTGTCTTTGTCAGAACTATTTGAAATTTCCAAATGTCTGACTTACTAGAGGAAAAAAAGGGAAACAAACTTGTTTCTAAAAATTAGAAAATAAATAAAAGCCTGAGTGATATGTGAAATTGTAATAATTCAAATTAAGCTTTATTTTCAGATTAGATGTAAACGGTACTTTGACAAGTGAATTTCAGTGAATCAGTCGTTTCCTCAGGACTTTTCTCCTTTTCTGGCTTAATTCCATCTGCCTTTCTAGTCATTGTTGTCCTTCCTTGCACTTAATTTCCACATAAAATTTCTAAAAAACTCGCATTTATTTAAAAAATTTTATTCATTATTTAAAAATACATGTCGAGAATTTATTCTCTAACACATCATCTATTACTTTCTGAGGAACAGACATAGTAATTTCTTCTCTACCCAAGCATAACTGGAATGCCTTCCTGCAAGTGCTGAAGAAATTCAGACTGTGTGCCACAGTTAAAGCTTATTTATATGGCAAAAAGTCCCATGCTTGGTATCTTCTCTTAATATCAATATACACTGCATGTCACAAAAACATGTTGACAAATTACTCTCTCATTTATTCTGAGACATATCTGCCCCTTTCCTGTCCTTTACTTCCTCTCTTTGTAGCGTATGATGTTCTCTGGCATGCCTAGCATAAATTTCCAGCCATTAAGGGCAAGAGCTGATTACTTATGTTTATCTACAAGGTATCATATGAGCCTGAATACAGGAAAAGTGTATGTTTTGGCAACTTTATTTGTATGAAGAACTTCTATTCCACACATTTTCTGGAGCTGACAGAATTATTGAGGTGTACAGTACAATGCAACCTGGTTGGGGGAAAAAAAGAATGCAAAAGAAAATTTTCATTTCTCAAAGTTGGGCATATATTGTACTGATATATTTCTATGTTCCTAGAAAAACGGAAAACACATTAAATATGTTAAATTATGAATCTAATATTCCTCTGTCTCCTTCAAAGAAACAGCAATCTCTTTACTACAAGTACTCTGCCTTTCTTTATAGAGACCTATGAAGGCTTCTGGTTCATCATTATTGCCAATATAATGACATTGTAAAAACAATAGTGCATTCAGTAAGGTACACATTTCACCATGCTCTCTAAGATCCACATATTCCTATCAACACCTATGTATTTATACAGCTACAATATGCTTATGAATCTCCTGAATTAACATTGCAGACATTCACTATTCATTTACATCCCTAACCAGAATGTTTGTTTTTTCAACTTTGCTGAAATAGATTACATAGTTTTACATCAGATCTCATCTCTTTGTTACCCTTTCCATTCTTAGTATTAATTCTCTCAGTGAGTAGACTATTTTAAAGAAAAACTACAGAGAAAGCAAACAGCAAGCTCTTCATCTTCAATCTAAACTGCTGCTCATTGACCAACTTTATCTTCACTAGTGCAACACATTGCTAATGACAGCTTTACTTACTTCACCTTAAATTAAGAAAGCTTCTGATTTAAATGAAGGTAATATGGTTGATGCTGTAAAACAATACAGTGCATCATTTACTGTGCTGTTGTGTGGGTCCTTGCTGTTCACAGCAGCACAATTTATGAATGTACATTAAGCTTTAGTTTCTTCATTACCTTCTCATTATTGTTTACTAATAGCTCCCAAATTAGTCATTCCCTATGTCATTGGTAAAACTTAGTAACTGCTCTAGGTTTGTCTACCTATACTTCAGTGAAGGTCTTTAATTTACTTCAACACTCAAATAAGAAATTCTACTTCTAACATGATAGTCTGGTAACAATCATTACTCTGGTAATAATTTCTAATATTGTCTCTGGTGATATTATCTAGCATTAATATTGCCATAGTAGTACTAGTATTGTCATGCTAATATCAGTTTTCTTTTCTCTAGGCCACAAGTAACCATCTAACAGATCAAAATATTTCCCAGACTGCCATTTCTGTTTTAATAAATAACTCCAGGGTGCCTTAGAAAAAGGTTGGTCACTAGAACATGTGCATTTCCTTTATTCATCTGCAGAAACAGCCTTAGATATAGTTTGAACTATACTGTTAACAATTAATTTCATACTTATATATGTTGCAGTTCATTAGCAGGATTTCCTGAATCCCTGTAACTGTCCAGAACATAGTGTTATATGCTTGCTTGCAAGTAAATCTTTGGCAATTTGGCACAATTTGCAAAAAAAACCCCTACTTTCTACAGGACAACTACAATGATTTATTTCTCTTGGGCTGAAATAAATAAAAGGAGACGTTTACTTTAAATGTTTACTGTTCTCTTTATTTCTTTGGTAACTAAATCTAGATTTAGATGACTAATATGGCTAATATTTTACACCCAATCTTGAAAACAATTTACAGATATTTTTGAATTTAGGGAAATTCATTGCACATAGACCACACAGAATGGATAATAGGGTCTGTTTGCATGAGTCAGTGCAGGAATAGTGTGTAACAGTATCAAGTATAGGAGAGTTGAGGCTCAAAACCTAATTTTCCAAGGAAAAATTCCCTTTCACTTTGATAAAACCAATGTGTTGTTATAATCCGCAGTAGTGTTGTGATAATTTGCAGTATTATTGGAACAATAATATAAAAAGTATGTGCAGGAAGACAACATACCTCCTAAGGCAGCCATCTACAAAGTATATTTTGGAAACAATATAAATAAAATTTATGGGGTGAATGAAATCTGGGGTGCATAAAAAAAGTGTGGCCAGCAGGTCGAGGGAGGTTCTCCTCCCTCTATACTCTGTACTAGTGAGACCACATCTGGAGTATTGTGTTCACAGTTCTGGTCTCCATGGTTCAAGAGGGACAGGGAAGTACTAGAGAGAGTCCAATGGAGAGCTATGAAGATGATGAAGGGACTGGAACATCTCTCTGACAAGGAAAGGCTGAGAGACCTTGGGCTGTTTAACTGGGAAAAGAGAAGACTGAGAGGGGATCTTATTAATGTTTACAAATATCTGAAGGGTGGGTGTCAAGTAGAAGGGGCCAGTCTCTTCTCAGTGGTGCCCTGTGATAGAACAAGATGTAATGGTCATAAACTGGAACACAGGAAGTTCCACCTCAACATGAGAAAAAACTTCTTCACTGTGAGAATGACAGAGCCCTGGAACAGGCTGCCCAGGGAGGTTGTAGAGTCTCCTTCTCTAGAGACTTTCAAGATCCTCCTGGATCTGTTCCTGTGTGCCATGCCCTGGGTGAACCTGCCCTGGCAGGGGAGTTGGACTCAATAATTCCTTTCAATCCCTACCATTCTATGATTCTATGATAATTAACTGAGTGGTCTTGCTTTCTACTATTAACCATGGGGCATATTTGGTTCAAGGGCTGGATTCATTTTGGAGGCAGAGGGTATCTCTGTATAGAGGACCAACTTTTGCCCATTTAGATTCTTTATCTGAATTTAGAAAGAATTTACTCACTTCAGCCTGTTCCCCTTAATAGAAAAGTCAGTCTGGAAGTCCTTACAAGTACAGAATTTCTTGACTATCAGGAGGATAAAATAATTTTACAATCTCTTTGATTTTGAAAACTACTGGAAACTGCATTTGGAGACAAGCATGACAGAGTACCAAAAACTTAAGTAATCCATTGGGCTTATTTTATACCATGCTATCTCTTTTCTGGTGAAATCTTATATAAATATGAAAAGTTCACTGCTGAGATAGCAATTCATACATAAGAATAAATTAACAGACAATTTATCTAGTTCAGATCAAATTTATCCCAACTTATACAGCATTTTCAGGTTTCCAAAGACATATATCAAAATGTAACTGATGTGTTGAGAGGTCTGATACAAGTGAAAGCACAACTTTGACTAGTTTAGATGGTTCAATAGACTTATTTAACAATAGATTTATCTTGATACATTTTAATATAAAATTTAAAATAATTATAACTCTTACATTATTAAGGAATATTTTTATTTTGGGCACCAGGTTCTTTTAACAGCAATCATTTCCTTGTCACTCTTAATAATAACAGGGCTTAATAGCTGCTAAGGCCAGACCATCTAGATTGGCTTCTCATGCAAACCAGATTCAGATCCTCCTGTACGGAACTTGATTGTTTACATTGTGTTGAGTTTTGATTTGAAAGACAGACAGATCCACCACTTGAAATGATAGTTTAAGGTTAATCATTCTTTGTTATCTCTGATTGGCACTAGTCATTCTTCGTTAAAGATGCAGACATGAATTCTAATTTATCTTCAAGCCTTTGTTTCTTGCTATGATTTTTTCTGCTGATGCCCACTTTTTGGCATTTCTTTCCTTCTGTGATATCACAGATGTCAGTAAATTATAAGGTGGAAGGGAAAGAAATTTCGTTGGTTGATTTGAATAAATTTAACAATTGATCTCTTTGACTTTTTTGTCATATGACTTTTAAAACTCTTCTCTCTGCTCAAGTTTCTATCATGCTTTCACAAATCTATATGCAGGGAGTAAATGCAACATTCCAATATCAAGTTCAAATCTGCTGTGTACAGAGGTAATCTCCCACCCTACTATTCTCATTACAGTTCACAACTACTGTAAACATAGGGCTTATCATGACTTTGAGAGCAAAATTTATCTTCCTCTGACCTAAATCATTACTGACAGACATTTGAATCACTTGTCACACTTGCAATACTTTCCAGTAACATCATATTTTAAAAAATATGTATTTTGAAGGGCTTAAGGTCTATTTTTTATATATATGTATTTCCCAAACCAAATAATTTATTTCCCAGTTCCAAAAGTGTTTCTGTATAAAAATCATTTTAGAGTTTATAACCTTATTATTTTCAGGCCTACAACAACCCCTTCTTCAGTAAGACAGTCCAAGGCCCATCTAAAATCATTGGAAAGTTCAAGAAGAAATAGGAAAGAAAGAAAAAAAAATGAAATATTTTAAATCATCTACAACAGCAAGCATGCTCAAGTTATTTCTTCAGTAAGAGCTTCTGAGACTTAAGTCAAGGGAAGAAGTAGAATCCGTTAAAATGGACTTTGGATCTGATCCAGAATACCTTCCTCACTGTGCCACTTTATTGTACATGACATGACTAGTAGTGTTTTTGGTTTTGTTGTTGGGGATTTGTCATATAATGAAATCTTGTGGGAAAAATCTTTCAAAAAATGAGAATATTCTTTTAAACTTTTTCTATCAAAGCCACCAGAAGGAAAATGTAGTATTTTCTTTATGTATGTGAAATAGCAGTTGATCTCTTCAGAGATGAAAACCAGACAGTCTAATTAGCACTCAGTTTGTAACCACTTTCATTCATCTGCTGAGATCTAACCAATATGAGATTTATTATCCGGGTTTAGCTCTGAAAAGCCACATGTCATTCTCTTCTCTGCACAACACCACCTTGGGATTTAACAGATCAGCAGGCTTCTATTCTGTCGGTCTGAATCTGCTCCAACACTACTTTTGCCATAATGTGACTGCATTTGTTGCAGTGGACTGACTTCTGCTTTAGGCAAGTAAAGCAGAGAACAGAGTCTGGCTCAGTGATATTCTGTCAAACCTGCTTGTGTTTGACTGCAACAGTAAGTTATTGAGATTTAAAAAGAAAAGAAAGAAAAGGGAAACACCTACAGTATCTTTTTTACAGAGTAGTTGAGAGAAAGCTACTGTCAATTGTAACTTGAACATCTCGACATGGTTGCAAATGGCCTAAGTAGTAATCTCTTAAATGCAGATTTTTCATTAAGTTTCCTTACTATTAGAAAGAAATATCTCCCTCCATGAAAAGTCATCTGGGGACCTGAGACCAGCTGTGGTGCAGAAGAGCAGTGTCTGCATATTCAACCAAATTACAAACTGATTGGTTATCACTCATGAGATGTCTTCCTCTAATAAATACATCTCCAGTCGATGCACACCTTACTGAATAAATGCTTTCTCATGGGATGAGAGTATTGTGCATGAAATTTAAAATTTACAGGACTGATGTACTTTATATATGAAGTTCTTTATAACCATCACGCTACTGCATTCTGGTGATGTAGGGATTCTTCAGACCAGTCGAAGTTAAGCTTCAAATTAGAAGTGTAAAGTAGTCCTGTACCTCAGGACTTCAATCACAGAAGGTGAAAAAGTGTTCAAAGAAAATACATGGCTAAAAAACAATTAAAAAAACCAAGTAAGGTCCATGGTGCAAGTTCCCAAGTTTCTTTAACAGTAAGTTACAAAAAGACTCATAAACAGCAGTATCATTTTCTAACTAGAAAGTATAATGCATTCTCCCTCAAAATGCATCATGAGAACTTGTTGATTTCTATGACAGCTTCAGTGGGAAAAGTCTGCAAGAAATCTTGGCTCTTCTTTCATTTGGAAATGTCAAAATGCATTGTTTCAAAAAGGTTAAAGTAATTTTTCAGTTCAGTTTTATCAGCATGATTCATCTCATTTAGGCATTTGTACTATGTTCTAGTACACTAGAAATATTACCTGAACACTAGGATTGTACTTAGTCTATAAACTATTAGTTATTTGGGTTTTTTAAACTACATATTTTACTACACTTGGGTTTTTTGACACTATATAATTTTTGAACATCAAGAACATTTGGCACTTGAAAAAACTTAAATTCAGATCAAATTACTGAATAATCTCACTGAACATATGGGGAAGAAAATTTCTGAAACACTTCAGATTGAATTTTACACTTTCAAATTAGAAATAGTATTTTAATTAAATAAAATTAAGAGGACAAAACAACCAGAAGATGCCTTGCGTATAGAACAAGGTGCTTCAGAGTGAAATGAAATTTATCATCTTCCTTATTTCAACAAAAGAACAAAAAGCAGAAACAAGAACAAAATACATATGCAGAATATCCACCTAAATCTATTTTTTAATTTAATTTTCACTGCTTTCATGTTCCAAATACTTACACCTCAGATCTAAACAGACTTTAAGCAATCTCTGTCTGGATTTTTTATCTGGATTGTCTTCATTCCTAATAAAATAAAATGTAGATTGCCTCATCTACAAAGAACACTCATAGAGGATAAAGCAATGTATGAAGAATAAAACATGCAATTCCTCTCTCGTGTTCCCTTACTTCTTGTAAGCTCTATTTTAGTCAGCTAATTACTTGAAGGCAGTACATGGTAAACTAGTTCTGAAGGATAAGTGGAAGCCTTGTTGAAATCTGAAGGGTCATGCTTTATGCACAGCAGAAATGGGAATACTGCTGTAAGAAAAATGAGAAATGAGTAATTGTGTGTGGGAAGATGGAACAGAAGGCATCAATCAAAGCAGAAGGGAAAGGCACAAGAATCAATAGCTGCTTCTTAACAAATCTGTCCCTATTTATACTTGGCATTTGTGTTCAGTTCTGTCATACATCTGCTTTTTCCCCAGTCATGTCTCCTTTTCTATCTGGCAATCTCTGGAATGATGCTGAACAGGAGGATTTGTTCTATACGCAAGGTGTGTGCTTGCATTTGATTTTGTGGGCTTCTCCTAGTGGACATTCCCCAAACCACTACACATTCATATACAGTGTTTGAATACCTGCTGTGAATGACCAGATACTTTCACGCATCTGCTATCAGCCTGGAAAATCCCCAGCACACTGCAGAGAACCCAAGCAGTGGTACATGCATGGTAAATATACATTAATCAGACCTCATACGGTATACAATTTACAGTAACCCTCCACAAATAAGAGAACCATTGTCTCTAATCCTTCCAGACACCCACAGTCTCCACTGTCATTGCAACAGTAACAGAAACAGTTCTGAATGTCTTGTGCAGAGGGAAGACTAATGTTGGCATAGGATGTGGCCATAACAATCTGCCAAATTTCAAAGGCTGATTTCCTTGTGAATTGTGCTATGTAATTGGAGGCAGATGAGTACTCAAGTCACTGATATCAGAGAGACTGTTCAGGTGAAGAAGGACTTATCACAGGAGAAAGGGTTTATAGGATCAAGGCTAATACTCAGCTTTCCTCTCTGCTTGAACTCAAACACTTAAAGTGCAATTTGATTAAACTCCAATTCAAAACAAAAGTCTTTAAAGTGAAGGATTTATACCATGCTATTTTTGTACACTGGAATTAGATCTTTCTCATATGAACTTTCATTTTAATATTCTTTCAGGTAGAATATGATTTTTAAGCTGTTCTATTATTTTAAGGCACAATGAAATAGTGACTGAAAATGCCCCCCAAAAAGCAGTTACAAAGATCTAAATTATTGTTACGTCAAAGAATACTTCCTGAAAACTCAACCATTTTGAGAAGTTAAGTAACATAATTTAGACAAATACAGTTAAGAAAGATTTTGTTACATGTTTAGAAAGGAAAAATTGCTCAAAGTATCACAACATATTAATTAAATGGAAATTGACTTCAGTCTGTTAAGTTGTGCTGAACTTAATACTGATTACAAAGCTGGCAAATTGACATGAAACATCTGCATTTATGTTTCCAATTCAAACACTTCAAAGGTGTATCAAGTAAACTGGTGATCTCCAGCTCTGAAACATATGCATTCTCTAAGGTGACATTTCAGGAGTCACTCACACCAAGTATTTGTGTATATGAACTGTGAAATGCTTACGAATTTACTACCTAAATCCAAAGTCTTCCAAGGGAAGCCCTCGTTAACTGCCATACTATGATCCTTTATATTTATTGGTTTATTAAACTGAAATGCCACTAATGCTTGTAACTACATTTTAACAAGGTTATCTTAGAAATTTAGCATTTATGAAAAAAATATGGCATCTTCCATTTCTATATAATCCTTTTTTTTTTTTCAGAAGTGGTAATTACAAATAAGGGCATTAAGGTGCCAATAAGATTCCATGTTAGTATCAGGCAATTTAATCAGTTCATGAAAATCAGTGTAACTCACAGTTGTAATACAAACTCCTAGGAAATCTAACAATTGCAATCACCAGTTGTTGGGGAAGCTGGGAAGGACCAAAACCTACAGTACAGAGTTTGCTATGCCACTATTTTTAAAATCCAGGTCCCAAATACTCAACTCATATAGTACATCCATAGATGTTCCTTTATCAGATTATTCATGTGCCTTTTTATACCTTCTGACATCCCCCATCTTGCTTACACAGGGAGTGAAAGGAAGCAGCAGAAATGCCTTTACTTTTCCTCACTGCAAAATACAGGAACAATATAATCTTCGAACTCCTTATCTAAGTAACAACACCAAGCATGTGCATATATATGGTAGAAAAGACAGAAAAAAAGATTTTAGAATGTGCTGGTCCATGTCTTATTGGACTAGAATTCCATATGGGACCTTGAGTAGATTATTGTAGGATTATAACAAGTCCATAATGTACAGAGGAAGAAAGACTAGGAAGGTAGTCTGAAAATACGATTCAGAGTAACCCACTTCTGTATCTTAATGTTTTTGTTCTATATTCCTAAAACATGCTTGGACTCCTTAGCATCATGTTCAGTCTCTTACAAACTGATTTTCTGATTTCTTTGGAAAAACCTTGTTACATTTCCTAAGAAGGTGAAGGGGGTCTTATAGAAGCTTTTCTTTCTTTTCTTTCTCTCTTGGGAATCCAGCAAACACTACAAAGCAACTGGGTGTGGAAATATTTTTGGCTCCTTTAATCTTATGTGCTGTGGGAACAGATTAAAACATAAGAAAAATCTTCAAAGTCCTTTACCTTTTTCCTGCAACATTACATTTTCTAGGTATTACATTAAAATGAGCAACAATTCAAGAGATATGAAGTCAGATAAACAAAAGACGACAGAATGTAAGAACATAATAAAGACTAATGAGAAGAAGATGAAGGCAACAGTATCTCAGGGGGAAAAAAAGGGGGAAAAAATTAAATTTCCAGTAGTAAATTGGGAACTATTTCTTACAGAAATTATAATTTCTAAATTTTTTTTCAGTTTTTTGTTACTACCCAAGCAATGTAAGACTGTGTGGGTAATTTTTGTTACATTTGAAACATTTTGTTATGTTTCTAAACTTGAAATCCACTGGAGGCTGAACTCATTTTAAGGCTAAAACTCACAGAGAATAATAATGTCTGGTAATAATCCCTGGTTTTATAATAGAATGTAGCATAGTATAGGAAATACGTTCTGACATTAAATTATGGTGGAATATCAATGTTTCATTTCTAAACTGCAGTAGGTAGTCTAGATTGCACCACTGTATATCTGCAGATAACTGATAATAGGCTAATCAGGTCACAGGTTAGTTGCATGGATTCACTGGCCAGCTCTGCATTCTAGCACCTGCATACATGTAATACTACTGTGGATAAGCACTTGCATTTCAACTGCTCTGCAACTTCACAAATACTTGTGCTGTTATTTGCTAGCATTGCAATGTGGGAATTAATATTTTACTGTTTGCTCTGCAGTTATTTGCTTTCATAAATTGTTATTTGTATTCCTACAGACTGCATCAGTTAGCACAAGACATGTAGGCACCAACTATTTTGTTAACATTGCATAATGCTTAGCATAATGACAGGCTGTCTCTGGCTAACAAAGTTGCAAATAAACTTGGCTTTTTTTGCATCTGTGTTGAAATGCTAATTAAAATATCTGCTTGAAATAAATTGTTTCAAAGAGAAAGATTTAGAGTACTGCTATTTTTATCAACGTAATTACATCCTTCTCAGTGAGGTTGAAGGCTTGCAGGTAGAAAAATTTCAGCTACAAAATTATTATTAATAAGCTTCTCTTCTGAAATAGTTATGGGGGTTCAACTGTACATTAACACTGAGTATTTGGAGGTGTCATACAGACACAATGCCTTGAAGCCACTCCCTCCAACACACTACTCCCGCTGGTCAGGTTCCCTCAGAAGATTCATCATGCTTTCTGCCATGCAGCCCATCACCTTTACTAGTCTGCAGGAAAGGAAGACTGTCACTGTCACACAGAGCCATGGCTACCTCTTCAGTTCTGTGTATTGGAACTTCCCCAGTGCTGACTGGTCTTGTCTGATCGTATGTATCAGCATGTGATACCATTCAGTTCTTGAGACACTGCTAATTGCTGTTACCACTGCCTTTCATTTGTTAGTTATTCAGAGACTGCTGGCAGTGTCCAAGCAGGAAGGCCACAAAACCATTCTACAGATAGGGTAAGGTGTAACCAGAAAAATAATTCATAGCTTTGTCACCTATAATGCAGAGAGTTCAGGCAAACTACACCAATCAACTATATTCTTTAGAGCAGCTTCTAAAACTAGATTGCTGTAGGCTTTATTGCTCTTTCTCAGAAAAAAATATCATACTGCTTGAAAAATAAAAGGTCATGTAAAGGGAAAAAAAAAAAATAAAATCAAACTGCCTTCAAAAATGTTAATCCTAGCAGTTATGTAATGATTTTGGCTAAGATGACTAAAATTGTCTTAAATTAGGGTTTCACTCTGATATTATCCTCCAACAGAAGTTTAATTCCAGCTATTTGACTCTGTATTGAATAGCTCAAGTGTTTTAGAATAAGGTTTGCATAATTGATTGTTTAACTTCGTGTCCAAATTCACATTCTAAATATAAATTCTATTGGCTTGTGTGTGCTCAAACTTTTTTGCACATATGGAATAGAAGACTTTTTAGTCCAGTTTTCTTTGTGTCCATAAGTGTATTAGTTCCCTTTTTTCTGCTCACGGTTGTGCAAGGTCCCAGGAGAGCTAAGTGTGTTAGCTTCCAGAGGACTAACCTTGATGCATTCTTAACTTTTACTGTGCTAAGTAATTCTGTCCTTTTTGATCTGAAGCAATTCTGTAGCTTCCTTCTCTTCATTTCCTATCTCCTTTCATCTGTTCTGCTAGTGTCAGTTCAAAACAAAAATGAAGGCAACGGCAGTGTTACCTGGCAAAGCTTTATACATTATTGTTGTTAATTGTTGTTACCACTGCATCTCATTCATTAGCTATGCAGGGACTGGTGTATTCCTACAGCTGGGAGTGGCTAACACACCAGAGGGCTCTTCTGCCATCCAGCATGACCTGGACAGGCTGGAGTGTTGGGTAGAGCAGAACTTAATGAGATACAAGGGCAAATACAGGGTCCTGCACCTGGGGAAGAACAACCCCATGCATCAGTGTAGATTGGGGTAGACCTGCTGGAAAGCAGCCCTGAGGAGAAAGATCTTGAAGTCCTGGTAGACAGTAAGTTAACCATGACCCAGCAATGTGCCATTGTGGAGAAGGCGGCAAATGGTATCCTGTGGCTAGCAGATCAAGGGAGGTCATCTTCCCCCTCTATTCTGCCCTGGTGAGGCTGCATCTGGATTAGTGTCTAGATGTGTGCTCTCCACTTCAAGGGAGACAGGGAACTACTGTAGGGAGTCCAGAGGAGGGCAACAAAGATGACTAGAGAGGGACTGAAGCATCTCTCCTATGAGGAAAGGTTGAGAGTACTGGGAATATTTAGCCTGTAGAAGACTGAGAGCAGACCTTATCAATGATTATTAATATCTAAAGGATGGGTGCAAGGAGGGATAGAGCTGGACTCTTTTTAGTGGGGCCCAGTGACAGGACAAGGGGCAACGGGCACAAGATGGAATACAGGAGATTCCATCTAAACATGAGGAAAAACTTGTTTACTGTGAGGGTGATGAATCACTGGAACAGGCTGCCCAGGAAGAATGTGGAGTGTCTTTGTCTGGAGATATTCAAAACCCACCTGGATGCAATCCTGTGTAATGTGCTCCAGGCAAACCTGCTTTGAGGGGGGGGGTTGGACTAGATGATCTCTAGAGGTCCCTTCCAGCTCCACTGATTCTGTGATTCTGTGTTTGGAAGTACTTTGAGACCCACAGACTGAGGTTTAGCTTTCAATCACCCCAAAGTTTAAATAAATTTATTCCAACTACCTGGAAAAAATTGCACTTAGAAGACACTTAAAAATTACCAGGTGACAACCCACCCAAAAGTTGCATTTTTTATTTTTGTTTTCCATTATTCCAAATCTATACATTTGTAAGCACACAAAATTTTCTCGCTGCTGCTGACAAGGACAGATGAAGATGTTATGAGTGTGATCACATTTTACGGATGTTTTGAGTAGCCATACTATTCTGTCCTTTCTCAACTTTTTTAGTAACTCACCATTTCAGCTTCTCTCCCACACAGCCCTTCCTGCGCATTAATAGAAGCATTCTTCTGTTTTTAAAGAAGACTCATAATACTGTAACAGAAGTAAATATACATGATTTATTCATCTTTTTATGACAGCAGCCACCTGGGGATAAAATGCCCTGCAAGTAAACCATTATTTCAAAAGAATGCAGTGCTTTATTTGAGGTCAACCAGTAAGTGCTCACACAGGAAAAGATCTAATGGGAAACAGCCCTTGAAGACCAAATCTTCTGTTGATTAGTTATTCACTATGCACCAAGCCACCTGCTTCTACAAGGTCCAACTTCCAACATGCAAATACTTTTCTTTCAAACTATGCTTGGTCCAATTCAATAGCCTGTTTGCTCAATTTTGCAGTTGTCACTCCAGGATCCCTCTGATTTTGAATGAATTTCAATGATTAGTTCTTATGAACATGTATCATCTGTTAAGCCAGTATTTTAGTTATATATCCTTCTTCAAACCTGTACACAATTACAGCACTAACATAGCTTCAGAAAACACTGACAGATAATATTTCAAATAACAAATTAAAAAAAAAAAGTAAGAAAAAAATCTAAAATAAACGTCTCATGAGCACAGGAGATTTTCTAGTATACTGAAAGCTCTGAGGAAAGTCTAAATGACACCAGCTTATACCCATTTCCACTGACACATGAAACATTTGAGTCTATGCAGAGTAAAAATTCACAGCTTTGCTATCTGTACCGTATCCATGAGGAAGCTACAGTCCTACAGTTTTTCTTTTCATTTGGACTAGTGTTTTCTGAAAAGTGGCACTACAGGACTGGGGAGAATTAACATTATCCCTGACAATACCCAACAGACAAAATCAAAGCCTTTACCCACACATGCTGTATAAAAAAATTTCCTTAGTTCACCCTTGTGCTTAGAACTGCCAAACTTTGTTTACCAAGTATCATTTAGCAATACCTTCTCCTCTCTTGCTACACTACCTTGTGAAATGAAACACCTTATAAAACTATATAAGTATATTAAGTTCCTTCAATTAGTCATCTTCTATACTATAAATACCATACATTTTTAATTGGAATGTATGCATGTTAGAGAAGAGAAAAACGTAGTGTTCCTAAAAGACTATTATTGATTTCATTTAGTGTAGACTATATTATTGAGGTTATATTTTAAATAACCGACATATGTATAAATCTAATTTCGTGAAAAATATTAATCAAAAGCATAGGAAAATCGTTTGTACAACTGGTCTTTCTAAGCTTGAATCTGTCCCACAAAAAAAGACACAGCAGAATTTCTGAATTAATCAAGAAGGATCAGGTTCTTCTATAGAGACTCAAAAGCAAAATTACCATAGTTCTTAAAGTTTCTAAGTGAGTCTGTGTGAATTTTAGTGCCTAGTTCTGCAATTAGTTGCCAGTTCCAAGCAGAAGTCTAACAAGGTCAGTCGGGAATGGAACTCCTTACAAGACCTGGATTACTTCATATTTTACCTGTTAGTAAAAAGGTGTATGAGAATCTTTTGTCCTTGTGCCATTCTGATGCACAAACCCAGCCTTGTTGGCAATCAGAACATACTTCTCTCACTAGACAGACTGGGGACAGTTTTCAATGTTGCCAGGGATCTTACTAGGAGCAATGCCTGGCCTTTAACAAAGAAAATGTCAGCCTTTGGCCTGCCTTCTCATTGGCTTTTCTGGTATGTTTTTTAATCAGAGAATCATCATAAAAACTTTGATAATCAGGGTACATACAGCTCTGGCTCTCACAGGCCCAAAGGATTTAGGCTCCTTCTTCCTCCTCTTTTCTCCCTTTCCACAGCTGAAGTTTATTATGAAATTACAGTGCTGTCCCACATGAGTAAGAGGATCTGTTTCTGATCCCTTGTTTGATGCTACAAGTCCAGATGGCTTGTGATTCAATTTATCTACCTCTCTAAACAGCAGGGATGTGTTGCTTTTGATAGCCTTTCCCTGACAGAGCTAGTATTGTGCTCTCACACAGCAGTTCAACAGCTCCTTAGCATATAAGCCTCCCTCACTGCCTGACATGCAGGAAGCTTTGAAGTTGTATGGCGTTTCTAGCAATGTGGGGAACCAGAGTGTTGTGGCACTGCTTCTACCCTTCTTGAAAGCAAGGATGCATCTCTCCACTGTTTGAAATGGCTTTGCATGTTCCTCACTTAACAGTGATACACCAAAAGTTCTCAGTTGCCATGTAATTTTCTTCTCATTTTCAGTAGATTCCCTCAGTAGATTCTTACCTAAAATAAGAGGGTTTTCCAGTTCCTTCTACTGGTTCTGTTGCTGTTTAGATAGTACAGACTCATTGCTATGCAAAATATTTTACAGAAACAGACAGGATTCCTGCTGTAAGAAATTTACAGTGTGCACACTCAATTATCAGAATAAAGCTTTTCAGCTTGTCTGCTGTTAGACAAGGTAAAGGGTTGGCAGGAGGCTTAAGATTCAGTCAGTGCATACTCCAGCACTGTACTTCACTTCCTCTTAAAAGTCCATATTGGCCCTCAACTTAACATTGTCTTCCATAATGTAAATCTGCCAAAATCACTTGATCTCTCCAAGACCACGATAAAATGAAATGTGTCATGAGAATGATTTGTAGTTGCATGCATTTTGGCTCAGATTTCACAAGGATTTCTTAGTCTTCCTTATTGACCTTCTAACTTTTGAACATTCATAATTCATATTTTCAAACTATTTCTTTTAACCAAGGTGACGTTGTTCCAGAAGATGGGCTCTACTGAACTACACACATCATGGGATATATGATGTATTTAAAACCCTTTAATTCCAGAACATGTCTTGAAACTGCCTAATGGCAACTAGTAATCAGGAAAAAGTATATCCCTGCCAAGGAACAAAAATCATTCCTAAACTCCAAGTTCAGCTTATCTTTTGAGAGAGAATCTTTTGAGTCAAGGCAAGGCAACAAGTGGATAGAAACAGGAAGGAAAACATGTCTAGAGAAAAAGTATAGTAGCTGTTCTGGAAAACATTAAAGTATCCACAATCCACAATATATCCACAAGCTGAATACTCTTCAACAAGGTTTCAGCTGAAACCATGAGATAAACATTATTCTTTTAGCTTAGCTATGTGAAAGATAATGAAAATACTGGAATCCAGAATACAAGATTCAGCACTTAAGTGCAGATATATTGGAAGAAATCCCAGCCTCAGTGGAACACATGCAGTTTTATAGCAGGTTTTTGTGAAGACGATATTCTTTTTAACCTTCAGCCTCATACGACTCAAGAGGTTGAAACAGGGATTTTCATCTAAAGTCTTGGCTCAAACCTGATTATTTGTACACATTATATTACACCAGCCTACTCTCAAGTGACTCTCTGCTTCATTCCAAAATACAAGAGAATTTGACGGTCATGTTGTGGGATATGACCACGAAGAGGGAGGAAGGAAATCAGAAGCAGAGAAGAGTGAGTGACTCAAAGTTTCAACTTCTAAATACCTCTGTTATATCGAAAGAGTGGCAACATTTATTCACAGGGAAATTTTCCACTGCCTTGCATCCCATTCGAACTTTTCCACCTAGGCGAAGTGAGTAGATGTAAAGCAGTCAGCAATATTTTAGCCACTTAGAGCTCTCACAGCTCTTGCAGATACAATATACAACATGAAGAGGAACTCAGGCTCCCATAATTTCATCACATTCTAGACCTATAGAACCAGATCCTGACAGCCTCACACTAAGTACTTGGAAGTCAGTGGAGCTCTGTATGGAGTAATAAGCATAAAGTGAAGTAAAGGCTACATTATCAGCCTTTGCTCTCTAGTGTTTCATGCTTCTGTGACATTATAAGAAAATGTTTCTAAAGTGTACATTATACCCTCCCATTTTTCATAACCAGACCAGCTACAAAACTGAGTTTTTAAATGCTCTAAAGTGGCATTCTTGCTAACATCTTCAGTAAGTTAATATCTGCATAAAACTTATTCTATAGAGTATTTTATAATTAGAAAATGTTTTATGTAAATGCTTTTGTATTTTGAATTGCAAAGTAATTAACTGAAATATCTCTACATTAAATTTAATAAGCTCACTACAGATGAAAAAAAAACTTGGGATTTTGTTCCCTAGTCATTCAAAGTGGTTGTCAACCCAGAAAAATTGGCTCCAGTTCTCCTTTGACAAAACATTTAAGTAAGGAGGAACCAAAGATGAGAAGAATAGATCAAGTATAAAATTAATGCAAGTGAAAGAGAATCAGTGCTGACCTGTTCATAGGATCATAGAATCATATGGTTTGGGTTGGAAGTGACTTTAAAGAGCATCTAGGTTCAACTCCCCTGACATAGGCAGGAACACCTCCCACTAGACCAGGTTGCTCAACGGCCTGCCCAACCTGGACTTGAACACTTCCAGGAAGCGGGCATCCAAAACTTCTCTGGGCAACCTGTACCAGCACCTCAGCATTCTCTCAGTGAAGCATTTATTTGTAATTTCTGATCTAAATCTACTTTCTTCCAGTTTAAAGCCATTACCACTCATCCTATCACTACAAACCCTTGTAGTGGGTTCTAAATATGTCCCTTCCCAGCTTTCCTGTAGGCCCCCTTCAGGTATAGCAAGCTGGCTATAAGGTTTCCCCAGCACCTTCTCTTCTCCAGGCTGAACAGCTCCATCTCTCTCAGTCTGTCCTCACAGGAGAGGTGTTCCAGACCTCTGATCACCTTCATGGCTGTCCTCTTGACCCACTCCAACAGGTCTTTGTAACCCAGAACTGGGTTACATTTGGGGTCTCATCAACATACTAATAAATCTAATATTAAGCACTACTAGCCCTGTTTAAACAAACATCCTAAGCCACTGTCATCCTCTTTTACCATACTGCAATAAAAGTTTTGCCTATAATTCATTTCACACTAGTATAAATGGAAGCAATATATGAGTGAATATGGTCCAGAAGCTTCAACGTATGCTTATTTCAACGGCAGTATTGTTTGGTATATTGGTATCACAGCATTTTGATGCAGCACAGTTCTAGTCAGCACTCGAAGCCCACTAATACTAGACATAATTATTTTATTACAATAGCATTAGCTTCATATACTTCTTACTTTAGCCACTTGTACTGCTTTTATAGCTCACCCTGAGGCTTGCCTGCATATAAGGTCTCTTTAAAGAGAAAAATATTTCTATGGATTAGGTTATATTAGCTCCCACATGACCACTCTTTAATAGTTATGCTGAACCTGTCCAGTGCTATAATACAGTACAGGCAAGTGATCCATGGAAAAATACAGGCAGTGCATATGCACAAGAGATACCAAAATACATATTCAGTTATCCCACATGCTTATTTAACTATCAAAACTTAATTTGCAACAGATATTACAAAAGGTTTGCAGAGAAAAACACAATCATTAGTCACTGATTAAGCCTTTCCAGACCTGCTAGATTCACATTCAGTGCCCAAGGCAGACAGACTATACTCAAAGTTTTCAGCCTTCTCTTTTCTTCCTTTACTGTCTCATCTCCAAAGTACTTTGCCTAAGGCTACCATCATTCTCTTTGCTGATTCTTCATCCTAGATTGGGGAGTAGGGGCAGTGGGGAGAAATAAGCTTCAGTATTCATTTCTTTATTGTGGTGGGTTGACCCTGGCATGGCACCAGGTGCCCACCAAGCCCTTCTATCACTCCCCCCACCCCCGTCAGCACG
>WUAM01000314.1:168163-210036 GCA_024336885.1 Actenoides hombroni
CCTCCGCATTCCCCATCCCCGGGCGGCCGACGGACGGGCCCCGGTCCCCTGAGAACTCCGCCGCTGCCGCCCTTCGCTTGTGCACCGACCGTGGGGGTAGGGGGAGGGCTGCTCTTATTCCCTCCCGCCCAAAATCGGGGTGTCTCATCCTCAGCCGCGGCAGCAAGAACGGGAGCCCCCAGCAGCAGGCAGGGCTTAGCACGGGGCTCCCGGGCCGAGAGGCTGTGGGGCACCTTTTCCCTTCTTAAGAGGCTTGAAGTTGCTTCATCCGCGCCTCTGAAATGGTCCCTGCTGCCAGCCAAGGCACACGGCAGCTGCAGCCAGGGCCTGCTGCCGCGGCACTCGCCCCCTCAGGAGAACGTTGCCTCAACTACAGGTTTAAGCCTTCCTGAGAGGGCACACAGAAGGGAAAGGAGCACAGCTTATGAAGAGGCTTTCCTGAGAGCATTTTAGGGGCCAGGAAAAATGAAAATGCAGGAGGGTCCTGACTTTTGTCACTCACCTGTTTTGGGAAAATTTGCCTACACAGTTTTCAAAAACAAAAACCCAACCACATTTTTAAGGATTTCTGAGCCGTATTATCTTTTTTTGCCCCCCTCATTAAGCTCCTTGTTAGATACGGACTGGGTGTGAAACTCCCCAGAGCAGGAGGCGGCAGTAAACAATGCTGGCCTGGGCACCCACAGCGTACAGAGCACAAGCCGGATGGGCCCGAACCTGCTTCTGTGCAACTGCTGCGTTATCATTTACATACACCAAGATAAACGGCAGGCATTGCTGCCCTGATAATTTTTACTTGAAGAATCTTTCAAC
Source organism: Actenoides hombroni (assembly GCA_024336885.1). Taxonomy (NCBI): domain Eukaryota; kingdom Metazoa; phylum Chordata; class Aves; order Coraciiformes; family Alcedinidae; genus Actenoides; species Actenoides hombroni. The sequence continues at coordinate 168,977 of WUAM01000314.1, forward strand.
TCTCACAGCATTGTATATAGTGACAGCTGTCATGTAACTGCTGTGAAATAGTAAATCTTACTCAAATGCCGGTAAGGAGAATTTTCATCTGTGTAACACTTTGTAACATAATTTAGTCTCTCTGTCCCCAAAGCTTAAAAAATACTTTACAAAAACCCTTCTGAGGTAAAACATCATCTCCAATTTGAAAGTAAGCATTTCTGCAACTAGAACAGAAGGTGACAACTCACAAAAGCCAGGAATGCTGATTGTTCAGCACCTCCAAAGAGGTAAACTTTATTTATACATAAATATTTCTGTGTCCTAGCATTCAATCATGTAATTCCCTTGAACAAACACCCTTACAGAAACCCCTACACAGAGATCAAACTTACTGTTCTTAAGCATCTGGGGTTAAAAATCTTGATAGTTTGAAAAATCACGAATCACCATCTTCAAATACCCACTTCTCTTAAAGCGCAAACTTCGAGTCATGACAGGGTATTTAGAGCAGAGCACAACATCCAGTTTATAGGGAGCACCCAGAGTGCCCCAGGCCTTGGCCTTCTGTGCTCACCCACTCCTGCAGCCAAACAGCTGGGTCTAAGACTCAGCACAGGGGAGCTGACAGAACTTTCACCGTCAATCAGTACTGAAGGCAGCCTCCTTCAGTAACAAGAGGAAAAACTTCCGTTAAAGGAAGAGCAGAGGTGGAAAAATCCAGGACCTTAAGAAAATTGTATGTATAACTTTCCTAAACAAACTGCTGATGAAGCCATAGGAGGCACTAGACCAGTGGCGTGCAGCAAGAGTCAGACTTAAGGGTCATATGTAACTGCAACCCCAGTGAATAAGCTCAGGCCATACAGGAGCAACCTGGGTATCTATGTTCTTGGATCAAAGCCCAGGCACAGCGGAACAGGTCTGGCCAGAGTTGGACTTGCTCTTTAATCTTTTCATACTGCTGCTGTTCGCAGCTCTGCTGTCAACTTCAGGCTCTACACTGAGGCTCTGTGCCTCACGAGTGATCCCTACTGATTGTGCAAGTTTCACTTAAGAGGGCATCTAGGCCAGGAAGAGATCAAAGTCAAATCCCAGTAAGGACAGTTATTCACACAGCATGAGACTCCCAAGCACTGGCACTTGCCAGTCTAGTTCTGCCTGTCATTTCACATTAAATGATGACACTCTAGATAACTCCAAGTAGCACCTGCAGTAAGCCTCTTGGTAACGGGCAGTACCTCCCACAAACAGGCTTAGCTAAGGGATGTTTGCACACAAGGGACACAAACAAGTGGCAGTCCGAGGATCGCACTCAGAACTTTGCCTCACACATAGTATCCCATTTAGAAAAAGGGCAAAGGTCATTTCATTGGCCATTGTTCAGCCTTCTCAAACCAACAGAAGACAACTAGCACAGTAAGGATCATTGATATATTTCACTGCAGTTAGTGATTGAACGTTGAAGAACAAGCATTAACACATGCCACAGTGAACACTATAGAAGATGTCATCTCCAGCAGAGCTGACACAGGAGAAACGTAGCACTTCCAACAGCTTTCAGATTTCATAGTGTGTCACCACCGGTGGCTCTTTATTGGGGTCTCCTCCTCTCTCCAGATACAGGTCATTGTAGGGATATTGCTTCGGTCCCTACAAGGAGAGAAAGTGGCAAATTCACCACATTCACCAAGCAAATTGAGTGGTAGGGGAAAATGTCTCATACCCACCCCACCACCCCAAAATCAAGGCTTGTCATTTACAACTTAGATTTCTATTTCTTAAGTGCTTCAGCAGTAATATTAGAGTACAAGGAAAGTAAACTGAGAGACCAAGTTCTTTGTATAAACACATATTCTTTAACAAAAACATCCAGGTGGTCTTGCATTTAACCTTATCCTCACGCTGCGAGATGAGCTGTTGGTTAATATATTGCAAAAGCTGTTTCTGTATCCAGATGTATTTTTTGAAGTACATTCCAAATGATCCAGATCATAACTAAAAACAAAGGGCAAGAGAAGAGAAAATATCTCCCTCGAGCAGGTGCACACAGGGAAGGAGAATACCTAGACCAAAGAAGGGATACTATAAGAAGCAAAAGTTAAAATTAGCTCCCTGTGAACAGGAACTGCTCACTATCAAGCAGAACCTGTGAGCTGAGCCAAGCCAGCCAACAGAACAGCTCAGGCTTGATGAGGCCACAGGACATCCTTTGGCCCATCCCCTGCCAGCAGCAGGTTTTTCATTCACACTCTCAGCTTCAGCAAAACCACACTTCTGGGCATGGGCAAGTAACACGAAACAAAGCTACCTTCCTCCTTTTACCCAAGGGTGTCACTCACCACAGGCCTGTAAGACGGATAGATCTCTCCAAGACCAAACATGAGCAGCATGGTACCCAAAAAGATAAGGAAGTGTTTGCGCATGGTATGCCAGGGAACTGGAGTGGGCGACGTATCAACACGGTTCCGAATATACATGTCAAAGTCCCAGTGCATCTACAGAACAAAGAAAAATGGCTGCACGTTTACCACCAGTGCTCAAGCTGCTTTTAACAAGGGAAGAACTGCTTTACAGTTTTCACAAAACTGCCAGAAGCCATTTCATCTCCACCTTGCAAGTGGAGATAAAGCCACAGAGCAGGTAAGTGATTTCCCTACAGTCACAGGAAGTTGTCACAATAGAATTCAGAACTCTAAATTCCATCATATGCTTATACCAGGCAATATGCTTAGTTATAGGACAGCAGTGGCTTATATTTAGACACATAATCACTCCACCTGAGATCTGTTCCCCAGCCCTGTTGAAAGGCATGGGATAAACCAGTACCCTCATTTATGGAGGTTCAGTCACACAAACGGAGGCAGTGATGTTACTTCAAACAAAGCAGCAATTACCTGCCCCTTGGAAGCTGGTTCCTCAACACAGGAAGAGCACCTCCCACTGTTACTGCATGACAAAAGCAGGGCTGGCAGCAAGCTAATGCCCTTCCTGATTGAAGCAGAAGGGCACTTAAGCTTCTGCCTTTCAGTATACATAGAGAAGTCCCAAGCATGTTCCCAAGCCTATAGTCTCCTTTCACTTTAATGAGAGCAGAGAACTCATTAATTTGCATCTCAAGTACTGCCTCTAGCTGCCCAGCTTTCCCATCTACATACAGAGCCATTTGCTGTCAAACTCTGAGAGCCAGACTGAGCACAAATCAGTTGCATTTGGGCATCTGCTGACACCTGGGATGCACCAGTATATTCCACCTGGCCCCCCATGGGCGAGGGCACCAAAACAAGCCTTCCTCTACCAAGCACAGCAACACAGAATCGTCACTTTTTTTTCCTCATGTGTTTCTACAGTCATTACAACATGCACTTCAAACTGTATCACAATACACATGCTATGATGCTTTTGCATGTTTATACTGCATTACATACACATGCTTATATAAGGTCTACTGTCATTAAGGAGAGCTTGAGTAAATTACTAAGTTCAGTAATTGCAGTCATTCACAGAAGGATCATGTAATAACTGAAAAGTTACTCCTGACAAGGAGGTTTGAGGAACTTAGATTGTGAAAGTTAGCATAGGTGCTCTATTCATCCATTTCTCTTAAGGATATCTTGCACAATTTCTTCAGAAGAGAACCTCCTTATCTGTGTTCTATCCCCAAACAACTTTGGAATAATAAATCAGCAATAGATGCCTCCATTGTACTAAAAGGACTTGACTCAAACAATGCTGCCTTTTCTAAATGACGCTGAACTAAGCTCTCAAACTGAGTCGGATCAGGCAAAAAAATGGATGAGACTGTCCTATTTCTACAAAGAGATTTAAGCTTGCAAAGTCTGCCTCCTTATATGTAGTAAGACCTTAACATTCCTCAGCACCTTCAAAATACATACCCTGATGGCCATAGCCTAAGTTTCCCCAACAACTGTCCCTGCTTGCACAGGAAACACACACCAGGACTCGGGCATGCAATTACACAAAGAGTTAAGCAGCAAGCACTAACAAGATGTGCATGTTAGTACTTAATAACAGTAGCATTGGAATCATAATGAAAAGTGCTACTAGCATTCCTACCGGCTCTCCCCAGTTATGCCTCATGTCCTGCTGGTCCCACTGGTACCAGGGGTCTCTCTCATGAAGGGACTTATTAGGGAGTTTGGGATAGTCGCCATACCTGTGAGAAACAGACAAAAAACCCCAAACATACAAGAAATCTGTATTAATTTAGATATATATTGCAAGAGACGCTATAGGGTATACCTACGGAAATAGAAGACTGAAACATTACTTTGTTTTTATGGCTTCTACGTATACACATTTTTAAAATGCATACACACAACTAGCACAACAATCATCACCTTGCTACCAGTCATTGTAACAAAGGGCGTCCCTCAAAGTGGCCTTTTGGGGCTATGCTAGCTAGAAGAAAATGCAAGCTGAACCGAAATACAGAACCCGAGCTGTCTTGCATTTTGCACGTGTCAAAGCATTCCCCAACATCTAAGCAGCTCTTGAAAACTTTATGCCAGAGATGGCTTTCAGTTCATCCCTCTTAGCCTTGCATTACACAGCACATGAAGTCTCTCATACACCATTTCATTCACACAGGCCTTCAACTCATTCCAGTTGTTCCCGTTTTTAAAACCCTGGTGTGTGCCTTCAAAGCTCAGGGCACAGCACCGCCAGGCACTCAGCGGAGACTACCAACCAGCCTGCAGCACCTCCACACAAAGCCGGGAGGTGCCGGCCTTGGCCAGCTCCCCGGCTGCGGGCCACGGGACCCCCACAGCTCACCCGAAGCCATCGTCGGGGTAGGGCTCGTAGTCTTCCACCCGCATGTTGTACTTCTTCGCGGCGGCTGCGCGCTCCTCCGGTGTCCGAGGGTACGGCCCGGGCAGCAGGTCCTTCGGTATCTCCGACGCTGGCGGGAGAGGGACAAGGCAGAGTGGGCGCAAGCCCCGCTGGCAGCCGCGGCCGGGGAGGTCGTGCCGCCCTCACACCCCGGCCCCGGAGTCACGGGCCCGCCGCCTTAACGACACCCACCCCGCCGCCGGCCGGGACCCGCCTTCCCCTTCCCTCCTCCGCCTCCCCGCTCACCCGCCCGCGCCCCCGGGGGCGCCGCCCTGAGCCGAGCGGCCGCCCGCTGCCAGAGGACACCGCGAAGCCCGGCCGCCGCCATCACCACCACTGCGCAGGCGCGGCCGACGGTGGCCGGAAAGGACGAAGCATCTCGGGCGGAGGCGGTGCTAGCGCGGGGCCAGAGCACCGGCCCGGCCCGGCCCGGCACGCCCCTCCAGGGTGTTAATCAATTAGCCGCTGTTATTCGAATGCTGACGCGCGGGCTAACGAACGGCAGGGGCAGCGGTGCGGCATTTCGCCCCGCCTGCCGCCGTCTGAAGCAAGGTAATGGGAATTGGCGGCCGGTGCAGCCTCCTGCGAGCAGCCCGGTCGATGCCCAGCCCGGTCGATGCCCAGCCCGGTCGATGCCGCGGCTGGCGCTGCTATGCAAATTGCCGGCTTTGTATCCGCATCGATATCGCTACAGTTAGTGCCGAATGGAGCCGTCTTACCACCCTGCAGCCGGGGAAACGCCAACAGCTGAGAGGGCGCGTTAATTTAGCGATGCTGTTCTTCAAATGTAAGCGATGTATTATTGTAAATAAAATCGATAAGAGCATTAAAGGATTTTTGCGGTTTACTTCATTATGTAAACTCTGCGGTAGTTGAACTCATTTTCCTTCAGTTATTCACATCGGCCGTAATGGGTTATGTCTCTATAACGATCTGCATTACAAACCTTTGCAGATCAAAACCTACCACGGACAATTTGTCATCAAAGCCTTTACTTCTAATAACAACATTAATTGTAAACCTGCTAAGTAAACGGAGATGCTGATGAGCCGGAAAGATACATGGGAGATGCAGCGTGCCTGAGGTGGGGACATTGTTGCTTGGCTAGAGCAGGAGCCTCTCACTGATCCCAAAGAAAGGCCTCCTTGTGTTGTTTTAGCGACAGTGTCTCAATTCGGCCAACTGCCTCACAACCGAGCACACAGTGAAGTTAGTACGTCAGTTAGTTATTTAATAAGGTTGCTTACTCAGAGCCCAACCCTCCCGTGCAGAGGCTGCTGCCGCTTTCCATGGAGCAGCGTTTGGTGCCTGTCCCCCTCCTGCCGCACACGGGGACAGCAGCAGCGCGCTGCAAGTGGGGACCTTTGGTTCCCGGCCGTGCTCTCAGTCTGGGCTCAGCCCTCACTGCAGGCTCAGATCACGGTTGGCTGCTTCTTAAGTCAGCTCTTCACCAGTGGGTATTTTCTGGCTTATATTTGAGTCATTCCACAGAGGTAGCTTAAGCTTCCTAAGCACCCAAATATGTTTGCAGATACATTGTAAAAATTTTTCTTAACCTCTACAGTGGTAGTACTGCAGATTTAAGGGGTGAGGGGACACTCATTTTCCTAGAAATTAAGCATATCAATACATTCTGGAAGGACGGAGGAAAATAGATTGCTTTATTCTCACAAAGGCAAAGTTCCGTGCAGCCAGAATGGCAGATCCATCTGTTGCAAGCCAAAAACCACTGAACACCAGAGACCAAAATGTTCTCAAGATCCGATTTCTAATGTGACACTCGTTCTTGGGAAAGAGCAATCGTCGTTCTTGCTCCTTCCAGATTACAATCCAAATTAAAAGCAAAACGTTGATTTTGTTTCATATAATAAACATACAGCAAGAAAAAAAACCCTCAGTAGCTGCAGCCCCAGGCACACAATTGGTGACATCCTGCCGAAACGCTGCAGTCCCGCCGTGTCTGTTGAGGACCGAAAGGTGGGCACCGCTTACACCGAGCAGCGCTACCTATTTTTTTCTTGTAGCAAGCGTTAACTAAACTTCCGTGTGTCCGGCCCGAAACGCAGCGGGCCGGTTCCTGCAGGCGGACTGGGGACGAGGGGCAGCCTCTGTGCGGGGCGCGGCAGCGGGGCAGGTCCCGCAGCTCTCTGCGGGGGGGGTTCCCGCGCGTGTCCGTAACCCGGAAGGGTCCGAAGGGCGGAGGAGAGCAGAGGTCGCCCCCGCGCTGCCCCCGGGGGGGGGGGGCTGCTCGCTGCCGCCCCCAGCGCCCTCCACGGCGCCCCTCTGCCTCCAGCCTGCTCCCTTCGCTTCCGGCGTTGCCATGGGTGGGAAACTTCCGCTTCCGGCTTTCTAGTTCCGGGTTTCCTGGTGGCGGCGGCGATGGCGGCGGCCTCCTCCTCGGCCGCGACCGCGGGCTGCCGGGAGGGCCCGGCGGTGGCGGCGGGGCCCGGCTGGAGCGACTCGCAGTTCCGTCGTTACTCCTTCGAGACGCGGCCCATCCCGCGGCTCAGCCACAGCGACCCTCGCGCCGAGGAGCTTATCGAGAACGAGGTGCCGTGGGCAGCGCCGGCCCGGCCCGGTCCGGTCCGGGGGCTGCGGCGGGGCCGGGAAGCTTGTGCTTCGCGGTGCGGGGGCCGCCAGCCCTGCCTGTCAGTCCGGGCAGAGCCGGGCTTGCGGAGCGCGGGCTCTCCCGCGTCCCGGTGCCGTCCCGGGTGCTGTCGCCTCCTCGCGCCGGGCCCCCTTCCCGCGCGGCCTTGGTTGCTGCCGCTGTCCTGCGCCTCTTAGTTGTAGTGGACGTTTCTGTGCCGTAGTGTTGAGTTGTGACATTTGCAGGAAGTGTTTTCTGTAAGTGCTTTATTGTCCAGATGGAAATCGTAGAAATGTTGTGTAAAACCATGGGTACATGTTTGGTACTTTCTAAATGAGAGTGACCACAGAGGTGGAGGTTGACCTGCGATAGCAGCTCTTCTGTTGCTTTTGGACAAGCTCAATTTTGCTTTGGTAAGATTGCTAGTTGGTACTTTTAAAGGAAGCCTTCAAGCAGGGAAGTTGTGCATGCACAGCTTGGAAACACAGTAGCTGTCATTTGTGTTTAGGTTGCTTACTATTTATAGGTGAGGAGATAAGTGATGTCGTTTGTCTTCCTTTTGTTGTGGTTCTTTTCTTGGTGTAGAAGAGATGGGGTAATGTCAGTTTTTTGATGGCTGAATTGTTGTGGTTCTTTTTTTTGTTGTAGAAGGGATGGGGTAATGTCAGGTTTTTTTATGGCTGAAGGTTGTCATCAGTCCCCCGAGAAAACACATGAGCGCTGTCTCCGTTTCTGCATTCAGAGGTATCTCCCTGCCAGCATTTACTCCTTCATAGCCGAGGCTGGAAGGGACCAGACAGAATCTGCTGTGTCTCCTTGCTACGTGGCAGGACCACGGAGAACTAAAACTGTTCCCAGCTAGTGTTTGTCTAACCTCACGTGTTACAGATTAGCAGAGTAGGCAGTGGAATCTGTCCCACTGCTGCGAGGAGCTTGCTGTAGGAGCAGGCCATTACTTTCTTAAAACTTTCTATGATGTTTGGCAAGTTTTTCTCCCCAGACCAAGGTATCTGATTACTCTAAATGCCTTTTCCAGTTCCACATTTTCCAAGAGAGTTTGTGTGGTTGCAGTAATGAATGTGATCATCCTCAGGTTCAAGAGTCCTTGAATCAATAAACTTCCTGTTTCTCTTCAGGAGCCAGTGGTGCTGACAGATACGAATCTGGTTTATCCTGCTCTGAAATGGGACCTGGACTACCTCCAGGAAAACATTGGCAATGGGGACTTCTCAGTGTATAGTGCCAGCACACATAAGTTTTTGTACTACGATGAGAAGAAGATGGCCAATTTTAAGAACTTCAAACCCAAATCGAGCAGGGAAGAGATGAAGTTTGCTGAGTTTGTGGACAGACTCAAAGAAATACAACAAAAAGGGAGTGCTGAGAGGTAAGTCTATGTGAAGGTTTCTGGAGGTCTAAGCGGGGGTTAAGTTTCTTCAGTGAATGTGGATGATTAAAACCTTTCAAACTTTTCATGTTTTTTATAGCCCTGCTTTTCCTGTAGGACTGCTACTTGTTACCTGATTAACAAAGTCATACCATTAGTTAATCAAACTGTTCATATTGTCTGCAGAGATTTTTTTTTTTTCTTGTTTTTCCTTCTCTGTCTGAAGTAGGGTTTGGATAGAGAAAGCCTTAAGCTTTACTTTCTTTTGTCAGACTGTGGTATTCGTAGAGAAGCTCAGTTATCTGATGAAAAGGTCCAGGCTATGGTACTCGGCCTTTTCCCAGAATACCAAGGCAGCTGGCGCTGCCACTTTTCCAGAAAACTGAGAAAAGGTTGCATATGTGCTGTGCATTTGTTGCTGGTGATGGCCTACGTCACTAACAGAGGTGTCAGTTACTGAGAGTAGCTTCATGTTTATACAGAATGTAATTATTAGCAACCATACTTAAACCCTCTGTTAATTTTATCAGTAACCAGCCCTCTAAAAGGGCTTACAGGTATTTAATTGTGTCTTGATTGGAAGCAACTCTGTGTCTATGTGCACTTGTGGTTTATGCCTTTCTCTTCTTTCTCAGCTTTGGGTGTGCTTTTTTTTCCAAGAGACAAAGCAGTTCTTAAGCTTAAAACCACACTTTTCTTTCAGCATTGCAGGCAGTAGCCTGTAATACTTATGATTGTTAATACAGATCTTTGATTCCTCTCATCCTCTGTGTCTAAATGTAACTGTGGTTTAAACTGACTTCATCCTGAGATGTGCTGGATTTCCCGAGATGTTTTGTGCCCTTGTGCACTTCTAATAGAAAAGGAAATTCTTATCACAGATGAGTTAGAGTGGTGGCATCTATCAGGGAATTATTCATGAGTGTGTTTGATAGTGGCAAGTCCGTTTACGGTTTACTCTCTCCGTACTGTAAGGGGATTGTTCTTGCTCTAAAATTCCTTTTCCTTTGTGATTGTTCAAGCAGAACTGCTTTCTGTTCCCTTTTGTACCAGGAAATCTTTTGGCAATGTTTGAGGACTTTTTGAAACTGTTTCCTTCCAGAAGTGTTTATGGTGTGTGGTGATAGAACAGAATCTCTACGAGTTATGTCTCTTTGTTTTGAAAGTTTTCTGAAGAGATGTATTAGATACATCTTTATGTTCATAACAAAGCTTAATGCTTGATTTCTGCTTGTCTCTGGGAAAATGCAGGCTGTATTTGCAACAAACCCTGAACGACACAGTTGGAAGGAAGATTGTGGTGGATTTCCTTGGTTTCAATTGGAACTGGATTAACAAGCAGCAAGGGAAACGTGGCTGGGGTCAACTAACTTCTAACTTGCTTCTTATTGGCATGGAAGGTAAGCAGTTACCTGTAACTGGAGGAGAAGGGGAGAACATTTGGTCAGAAGTTCTGTATTTCCATTCCAGAAGGTCTTTCAAATGGATTTTCCACTAGTTTTGAAGCGTTCCTTCAGAGCAGGTAGTTTAAAGGTTTGAGTTGGGAGCAGACTGTTCTCACTTAACTTGGGTTATAGAGAGGAAACAATCAAAGGAATACCCTGTGCTTCTCCAGAAACATACTGTGAGTGCCCAGGTGTAATCTGCTCATGGAAAGGCTCTGTGTGATGCTGGCAGGGCTGTGTGTTCAGTAATTGCTAATCACATTCTGAGACCTATTTATTGTTCGAATGCTTCAGATGCTGTAGAATTAAAATGCCTGGAGTCTGCAGATTTAAAATGCAAAAGGGTTTGCAGGTTAAGCAGAGTTAGTCTCCTGGGTTTGTTTTTTTTTAGTATGTCCAATGTCTGCCTAGGAAAAAATATTATTCTGTAAAGTATTTGCTCTTACTTGAGCTGGTACACCATGGAGAGGAATTATCTTTCAATTAAGAGCTGAATTTCTTCTTGAGAGGTTAGAGGGCACTGGAGAACTTGAAGATGAATAAATCCTGAAAATATCTGGGTAGAGTGGAATTCCAAATCCGTGTAGAGACTGACTCACAGGCAGATGCCTTAGAAGACAGAGGTACTACTACACTGTTGACAAGGAGAGCATTCTAGTAGGAAGTAATCTCACTAGCTGGGCGAGGAACATAGACAGTTTTGTGAAGTGAGATGGCCCATAATCAACGTAGCTGTTGCATCTGATTATAATTGTCCAGTTACAATTACTTGGCAATTCATGGCTGCTCACTTCTGACAGCAGATTTTTTTTATCCCCTTTGCAACAATTCATGCTTGGGGTGAATTGCTGCTCGTTACAGTAGTTTGTCTTTGCCACTTGTTTTGCTACCTGAGATAAGAGAACTTCACATAAAAGCACTGCACCAACACTACCCTACAGGTCATGATATGATCACTAAAATCCTATTATGAGCAGGTTATGCACAATATCCAAAGAATTGTCTCGAACCAGTGTGTGTTAGAAAAATTAATGTCTTTACAGGAGCATGTGATTGAATAAAGTTTTGTGGTTAACTTACCATAATTTGCTTTAGTGAAAATACAAGCTAAAAGAGGAATATCTTAATGGGCAAACAATGTGGGAAAAATGTAGTTGTACAGAATGCCCCACCATGTTTACAGATTTGATTAAATTTAAGATCTAATGGTGACAGTCCGGTTTCAGAACTGTTACTCAGACTGAGGAGGTGCTGCTGGGAGCCCCAATGACAAAGAGATTTGTTTACTTGTTTTCTTGCAAAACTACTAGGACTTTTTTCAAAATCAGACTGTTGGACTCCTTTTCTCTAGACTAAAAATTTTGAAAGTCCATTCCACGATTTGTTATCTAAGCAGTGTTTTATGAAAAAGCTTCCCATCAACAGTCACCATCTGCTATTCATGGAAACAAGCTGGAAATCCTAATCCTGTAGAGCATAAGTTGTTGAATATGGATTTAGAATGGAAATTTAAGTGGAGTAGCAACTGCTCAATAAAGGCTGATTGATACAGTGATCAGTTTGTAATGTTCCTGTGGTCATTTTCCTTGTTTAGTTTTTCTGAATATGTGGGAGTGTATTTAACATTGTTAGCAAGGAATATAACTTGCTTCCACCTTTCATACCTGTATGTGAGAGTGTCTTGATTATCATCTTTTCTTTCTGTGTAGGGAATGTGACACCAGCTCATTATGATGAGCAGCAGAACTTCTTCGCTCAGATTAAGGGTTACAAGAGGTGTATCCTGTTCCCTCCTGATCAGTTTGAATGCCTCTACCCTTATCCAGTGCACCATCCCTGTGACAGACAGAGCCAGGTGAGAGCAGCAGATCTGTTCTCTCTTCTGTGCCCCAAAAGCGCATTTGTGAAGATGCTAGGTGGGAGGCAGCTGCACTGGAATTAAAGCCACGTACGATTTGCTGAGCTTTCTCCAAACCCGTGTTCAGATCTGTTAACTGGTGAATACATGAAAAATAGATAAGAGGGACTGGTGGTAGTTCTGTTTGTGTCTGGTCCTGACTTGCAAGTGCTAGGCCTATAAATGTCACCTTACGGATAGCACAACTGAGCTGCAGTTGCTGCCTTCTCTGTTCTGTTCCATTGATCACTTGGTTGAACAGAGATTTGCTCAGAGACAAACTGCAGGACCCCTGTCTAAGCTTGTGGTGCTTTGTGGATACTGCAGGACCTCGTGGTGGTTGAACGCAGATTTGCTCAGAGGCAAACTGCAGGATCCCTGTCTAAGCTTGTGGTACTTTGTGGATACTGCAGGACCTCATGATGGAGTCAAGACACAAATGGGAACGCAAAAGCCGTATAGGGAAGATCAGGATGATTTGATACTGTGAACCAATAATGAGAGCTGCCATTGCAGGAAATTCTTCTGAGTTTCTTAATGTTTTCTTCTCCCAGGTGGACTTTGACAATCCTGACTATGAGAAGTTTCCGAACTTCCGGAGCGTGGTTGGCTATGAGACGGTGGTGGGTCCAGGGGATGTGCTGTACATACCTATGTACTGGTAAGAAGGATGGTGGGACTGCACAGTGACCAGCAAACAGAGCTTTAAAAGGTCTTCTGCTTAAAGTGTTGGGTTAGCTCTTAAGAGAGTTTTGTTTTGATGTCTCCAGCAAGTATGATATTTTCTGTGATATCTTGGGCCGGTTTGCTTCTACTTCCTGTCTGTTGGATGGGAGTGGTAATTCCCCTTGACTCTACATTTTAGCGCGTGTACTCCACTAATGTGCAAGAAAAGGATTTGTATTTAATTAAGGGGAGCTTTCCATAAGTTCCAAAGTCTTGACAATGGAGGTGTTCCAAGGGCAAGGCTTGTCTAGTGCTGTCTGAACTCATCCATCCAAGGTATATCACTATGAGCTAGAGCAATAGTTTATTTTTTGTGTGATTTCTATGCAGGTGGCACCACATTGAGTCTCTCCTGAATGGGGGTATTACCATCACTGTGAACTTCTGGTACAAGGTGAGTACAGGCACCTCCCTGGGCAGCTTTGATAGCTCTATCCCAGAGGGTTTTTTCAGGTAGAGATGTATTGCCATGTGTCATCAATATGAGATCTTTATTGCACCAAATCCTTTGCTTTAAAGCTGAAAGCTACTTTTCACACACCACATAAGGGGGGAAAAAAAGAACTGAGTGGCTGGGAGAAGACAGAATAATCTCCCAATACAGGAAGCATGCAATGAGCTATTTTTGATATTTCAGGGTGCCCCAACCCCAAAGAGAATTGAGTATCCGTTAAAGGCTCATCAGAAAGTGGCGATAATGAGGAACATTGAGAAGATGTTGGGAGAAGCCTTAGGAAATCCACAAGAGGTACAGAAAAGAACTATATAGTCACTGCTGTTGAAATTGTTATGGCTTAATGCAAAACTCGAGATGCCAACTATTTGGCTCTGCAGGTGTCACAGTGAGGGTAGGAGAAAGCAGAGTTGCTCTGTTGCTGTGAATGGTGCTTCCTGCTGTCTTCAGAGGGTCCTTTGGCTACAAAAAGGCAAGCTCTTTAAATTATAATCCTGAAGAGGACCACTGCAAACAACGGAGTAATTGTCCTTGTATGGGGGTGAAGGTGTACTTCAGCTCCGGGCGCTGCCAGGAAAATGCTCCCAAACATTCCTTAGCCTCCTGTGCAGCAATGATACCCAGTATTTGCCAAAAAAAATCCCAGTTGTTGTTTTACCTGTTGAATCCAAATCTCTTAAATAAGAGAAATCTCTTCTATTAAGTCACATGTTTCCCCCTTAACGCGTCTTGGTCATCTCTGAATTCTTTGCAATTTTAACCAATTCATATTTCAAAAAACCATACTGAAGTACTAAAGACTATGATTTTTAACATCTCCTGCTGATCTGAAAGTGGAAATACTGGATATGAACAGAAATGTTTTCACGGTCTGTAACCCTTACCACAGTGCAGGAACTGCTCTTTAGCGTGCTCCTGTGAGATCATGCTTCTCCCCTGAGATGGTCTTGCTGCCTTAGCGTGCTGAACTTCCCTCAGTGAGCAGGCAGTGCTGAGAAATGGGAGTGGTCTTGACTGAAAATAAAACCTTAGCAAAATCATCAGTTCTAGCCATCCTTCCAAGTGACCTCAAGGACCAGAGAGGATTCAATAAGTAAGTGTTCCTCTGCTGCCCTCCAGAAAGCAACCTCTGATGACTGTTGGCTACTTGTAATAGCATCTACTGAGAAACCACAAATCTAGAGCATGAAGTGAAGAAGTTTCAAACGCATACCATAGATGCAATATTTTGGTGACAAGTAAAGTTGAGTGTCGGAAGAGAACCCTGCAATTTTGGTAGGGTGTTTGAGGATGTGCTCGAGGTTACCCCAATGTTTTATCTAGAAAATACTTTGAAACTGAGATGGTTGTACCTTGGTCTCCGTTTGCGTGTTGAGATCTTCTGCCCTCGGCTGCTTGGCTCATGAGGTGCTGTCATGCAGAGGGAGCAGGCTCTGCAGTTGCCCTTTCCCTGTAAATGCCCAGGCTAACAAATCTGTTTTTGCTTTGAACAGGTGGGTCCCTTGTTGAATATGATGATTAAGGGCCGGTATGACTAATGCCTGACTGCCCAGGTGACTGATGTTGGAGCTGCTTTGTTCACAAGCATTGGAAGATACTGAGCGCTAGTATTGCACGCAGCACTTAACAGACTGATGGGTTTCCTGGCCCATCCCTGCCCCACTACAATAAAGGGGGCTACTGGAACTGCAAAACCGTTAGTACCCCATTCATCCTCCACTCTCATCTAACCGAACCTCCCGAGAAAGAGTCTGCACTTACTGGAATCTGGATTCATGCTCACTAACTTGTTTTCTCTCCCTCTGCCCTGTTTGCCACAACAAAGAGCATGGCTTCTGGCACTTGGATGCGTTACTTCAGGATTTTCAGGCATTTGAAGAAGAGCTTGGATCGCAAGGGGTCATCTTGTTTCATCAGCCTCGTGGGGTTTGGACCTCCTGGCTTGGTCTGTGTGTTGGTGCCTGCAGTGGATACAAGATGGGAAATAATAGGTTTCACAGTCCTCTGTTGTTAGAGGACCTGTCCATGCTCAACTCTGGCACCTTTTTGTACAACGGAAATGAACGTGAGATGGTCTGTCTGTGCTGAGCAACTGGACAAATGATTCCATTTCTTCAACTTCATAGATACCTATGCTTTGGACTTAGTACAGGGTAGAGATCAGAGTGAATTCATCTAGTGTGTAAGCACTGAATCCTGTGCTTTCCAAATAACAGCTGTGTTGTAGGAGTCTAGATAAACCTCCTTTCTGACAGCTTTCTCTGGGGAGTGAAGGCTTCTCTCCTGCTGTTCTGAAGCTGCAGTGTGGCTAAAAGGGTGTGTAGCGTTATGAAGGGAGATGCAGAAATGCCAGGGCACTCTCCAAGTCTTGAATGATTAAGCCATGTTTTTAAATTAAAAAAAATTCCCCAGGGGTGCTGAGCTAGACTGTCAAAACACAGTGTGAGATAGGTACAGAGCCTCCCTTCTCCCCAGCAGGGGTGCAGGCTCCTTGGACTAAGATGGGAAAGTGCCCTTTTTACTGAAACTGCAAGAACTCAAGTGTGCGTGGCTGCGCGCAGGTGCGTATGTTTGTGTGGTGTCGTGTGGCTCCTGTCCATCAGCTACATCCATGCCAGTGTGTGGTTCCCTTCCTTGTACAGTCATGTGAAAGAGGTCAGGGCTTTCTGTTTAGATGTGGTGAAGTTTATCTTGATCCTTTTTGCGTTCTGGGACTTGACATGGCAGGCTGGGAAGTGACAAGACCAGGGCAGAGGAACCAGGCGAGCCTGCGTTTGAAAGTCATCAGCAATCACCATGAAAAATCGTTTTGCTTTCCTCCTCCTTCTCTTCCATGCAAAAGCCTTAGGCTCACGTGGAGGCTGGCTTTTTATTCCCTGAGGTGTGCTGCACTGCTGTCCCTGGTCTTTGTGGTGCAAAGGTCTTGTTTATTTGATGCGGTTGTAGTGGGTCCCAAGAGCTAGAGGTGGGAGAAGCTGTTTCATAGCCCCTATATCTAATCCCAGAGAATAGTGGGGAATTTGTTCTGTTAATATTTCCCATTGTTTTCCCTGTTGTTCTTCAGGGCTTGTTTGGACATGAGATTCTGATAAAAGTATTGAGAACATGCTGCTCAAGAAATGCTCCATCTTTGGCCTCGGGTCCTGTATTTTGTTGGGACAGCTCAGGCACCACTGTGCACTACTCGCAGTGAGCTTATCTTGCATAAAGGTGAAAGGCTTCTCAAACAGGAGGTCCCAGGGGCTAGTTCTCTGTCTGCTTCACAGGTCAGAACAAATGAAGTGTAATTGGCAGCTGCAGGTCCTTGTTTGAGAAATATGTCTGTGTCACTGAGTAGTCTGACTGCCATGTTACTTGTTGCAGACTCTCCAGAGCTGTGGTTAGATCCAAACGAAGGTCACTCGGCTGGATACTTGTCAATACTCAGCCTTTGGGCGGCTGAAGAAGAAGCTAAGCTGCTGACTCTGGCCAAAAGCAAGGCCTTCCCAGGAATCCTGGGCACATGCCCGTGGTTGAAAGATGATCAGATGAAATCCCATCTCTGTGCTATTTATTCAGCACATGGTGGTCTCCAATACTACTTGTTAGACATCATCAACTCTTGAAGCTCAGGGTGGGAGTTCATATCCCATGTGGAGAGAGAATGGTACTTACAGAACTTTAGGATCCTTTTTTTTTTTTTTTTTTTCTTTATTTGCCAAAGGTCTAACTTTTAAAGTGTCTGAACAGGTTTTGCTGCACTTGACTTTGTGAAAGCTCATTTATGATGCACTGATGGACTGACTCCCCCCCTTACCTTTTCACCTTGTGCTTTCAATGCCCCTTGCCATGGTATTGGGAAGCTGTGTGTGTTCTCTGCTAGGGGTGTGTGTGCAGGGGGTGGGGTGTGACAAACACACGGTACCTTCTGAAGTGTAGTTCTTAAATACAACCAATGTTGAACAACAGAACTGTGTGGCTTTTATTTTGTGAGTGGCTGTGTAAGAGAGCTGTTTAAGGAGATGTTCATATAAAGCTACCTTCAGTCTTTCTGGTAACTCCACCGGTGTTCTTCACTAGTGAAAGCTACCGGTCTCCAGAAATACCTTCAAAACAATAATACCAGCTCTATTATTGTGTGTCTTCACAACTTTCCCCATCCTACTTCAATATACCTGAAAGGCAAACTGGGAATAAGATGGTATCCTTGAACCCTGTCAACAGGTATTGGTGGGGAGGAAACAAATTCCCCTCCCTGCTGACCTGAATAGTGTTACCATGCTCTGGTCACTGACAGAATGACGGAGCAAGCTACACTCTTGGGTTTAATTTCTAATGTGTAGTAAAATGAGGAAGAGTTCAGTAGAGATTAGGAATGTTTGGAGTGGTGGGGGGAGAGAGAGAGAGACATCTGTCTGAGCCTGGGGTATCACAATTGGCATTCTCTCCTCATGCCCTAGGGGGACAGGGTGAACGTGGAGGGAGTAGGAAAGACAAGTGGCTAAAGCCTTCTGTGACCATGGGTGTTCACCCATCCCTGCTGGGATCATCATCTCTGAACACACACTTGCTCATGTTCCACTGAACTTAGAGGTCTGTTATATCTGAACCTGCAGTCTTTCTGTTGTGCACGTGTCACTTGGGTAAAACATGCACGGCTGACACCACAAGGCTCAGAAATATCTTGGGTTGTGCAGAGCAGTAGAAGAGACTGAGAGATGAGAACTGTGTCATTTGAAAACCAGATGAAACTCCCAAGATTTTTCACTAGTACTTTTCCTCTTTTTCTTGTTTGCTTTTATTATCTGAGGTCCTGTCATACCTTGCTTCTCTTTTGTTTCCTTGTTCCTTGAAAAGTGGGATTTTTCTAAGGAGAAGTGACCTTTTTCTTAGTCCTTGTAGGTAATGGTTGCAGGATCTTTCCTGTGGAAAGAGAAGAGCATGAGGTTTTAGACTGATGCACTCTTTACCTCTTTGGTGACCAGGATCAGGCTAACCTCAGTGATCATTTGGAGTGCAGATCTAAGGTGAAACCAGTGGATTAGGGTCAGGGCCAGGGTTGAGGAGTTACAAGAGCAGAGCAGCAACTACTCCGGGTGTGCTGCCTTTGCATGGGTGTTTATTTGAAGCACTTCTCTCTAAAGCCTCCCTTCTGCCACGTGTGTGCGAGGAGCTTCCTTCTGCTTTGGTTTATGGCCTTCATCTTCTGCTCCTGTTGCCAGAGATGGCAGCTCTCCTATCCATGTCCTAGGAAGTCCTGAAGGTGCCATCTTCCCTGCATGCTTTTCTGCATTGGTGGAATAGATAGAAGGAAAGGGAAAAAGATGCAGTTACTGCGACAAACACATGCGAAGTAAGTTCTAATTACTGCCTCACAAAGTCAAATATTTGTTGCGAGCAGAGGACTAATTGTGGGGGGAGGGAGCGGAAGTCGAGGCTCTTGGAGTGTAAGTGGAACAGATGCCCGGACGCCTTGGGGAAACGCAGCTTTCCTCTACAAATCAGAGCTTTAAATTACAAGGCTTTTACCAACGAGAACAGTTGTGGGAAGTCGTCTGCTCTCATTTGCGTAATGGCTTCTGTCACTGGTGATTAGACACAGGATGAAGGAAAAGAAATTTGACAATTAGGAATGAGAGATCATTAATCAGAATCTTTGTTAGAAGGAGGGAAGGGGGGGAGAATATCCCACAAACAATGGAGGCAGCCACTAGAGCTGCAGTGAAATAAGTCCATGAGGTGCGTAACTCTTGAGGGCTACTGTTGCTCTACAGAGCCCTCTCTGCCTAGGTACGGAGCAGCAGCAAGGGTCTGGGCTGGGTTGGGAAGCTTGTGGGGGAAGGCAGCTAGGCAAAAATCTTTTCTCTGATGTTCAGTGATCCTCAGCTATCTGGTTTGTAAGGGAGAGAGCATATCTTGGAGCCCTCTCCCTGCCCCATGAACACGTTGCTCTTCCTTCTCAGTGCCTGGCCGCAAGCTGCCCGCAAAAACCACAGAAACAACTTCTGAAGTTTTTGTGGTCTCCTTTCCCTACACCTCGTGTGCAGCCCTGCATTTTCTGATGCAGAGGAGAGCAGACATGGGCCTTGACTGGAACGTGGAAAGATTAGGATGAGCAATGTGAAAGCAGTTCCAGGCTCTTTTCCTGATAATGCCGTTTCCTACAAAAGCAAGGAGGAACCTGACGGGCTGCACGACAGGTAAAGAAAAGAAGGAAGTTGTGACTTCTCCGTGTGTGTCATTTGCTGGCTTAGCTCATCATCCAGCCATACACAATCTGGTATATGCATTTGTTTGGGTTTTGATCAAACTAGAGGTACACATGAAATCTGTTACATGTTTTTTTCCTACAACTGTCATTCCAAGTCTTGTGAGGTTGAACATTTTGATACAGTTTACATGACGAGGCACTGTCTCTGATTCGATCAACAGCTGTAAGTTGGGAGAAGGGATGGCAGCTGTTTGTGGGGCATATTATGTTTGCTAGTTCATATCAAGACTTAAGCTTGCTGGATTAATTGATTTCAGTGACAATTCATGTCTTTGCAAGTCTGGGTCATTCACTTAAGGTGGAGGTCTCCAGCAGGGTAATTATTCTTTCTGTGTCTGGAAATCAAAGCAGATACTTCCAAAGGGGAGAACTGAAGCCATGTTGACTCCTTCCCAGCCGACTCTGACAAATGACAGCAACTTGGATTTTCAGTCTCTTCCCATGGCTAGTATTGTTCACCACAGGAACTCAAAAGAGAAAACAGAGGATCTCAGGATAGGATCTAATGGGGCTTTTCATCCAGTGCTCATCATGAGAGAAGTCGCAAGAATCATCGGTCACGTTGCTCGGGGTGGGGAGGTGAGTCAGGCAGTGACTTTTAGCCTGTCTTAATGCTTGAGGGGAGGGCTGCTTCTCATTCACAACAACGTTTTAAACAGATGTTTACATCTGAAAGAGTGCATGTCATGCTTTTTGTGGATGCTAAGGCAGCTTGTGGTGATGTGTGGTTGCTGCTAGAATTCATCTCACGAACTTGCAGTAAACCCTGAGAAAGACCAGACTTTGACACAGCAGGGTACTGTCTTTGCTGTAGGAAATGTCACTCTGCTGGATGGCAGGAGCCACAGGTGTGACTTTCATCTCTGAGTTTCAGTTGTGGGTTTTTCCTGAATAGTCGGGATTTGCCATTGAATGCCTTGACAGGGAGAACCTTTGGCTGTGACTTGGAACCCAGTCACTGAAAGCCAGGAAGGGAGGAGAACATGTGCTATCCTGTGTGTAGGGAACGTGGGTGATGAGATGTGCTGCGCACTCTGTGATTCCTGGGCTGTTAAGCACTGCTGGCCTCGTGCAGTGAGCTGTGTGAGGGCTCTAGCCGAGCTGAAAGCAGCTAAAGGGGTGAGGTCACATCATTTGCTTGGCACATGGGGTTAGCACAGCATCCAAAGAGGTACTTTCTTTGGGAGAATTTAGTACCATGGGCAATGGACTGATTCTGCTCCAAGTTCCTCTGCCAGGACATCTGACAGTCTCTCAGAAGCTGATCCTGTCCATCTGTGTTTTACTGGGGTAAAATGCTTCTGGCAGCAAAGAATTACTGGTGCTGGTGGGCATTTAGGTCAAATGCCAGTCACTAGAGGCTGTGGAGCTGGAGGATATGGGGTGGTAAGGCCTTGCTTGGCATTTGAGGAAATAAGCTCCTGGTCTGTCAGCTCACGTGACCTACAGAGATTTGTGGAGCTGGGAGTTGCAGGGTCATGTTGCTTGGGCTGTCAGGTCTGACACTGCTCGGCAGGACAGGCCGTAGCGCTCTTTGAGCCTGTGTTTGGAGTGGTACAAACCTAGGATGTGAGCAGGGCTGGGAATCTCCCAAGTGGAGTTCAGGGCTCTGAAGGACCCATTCATCTGACAACAGTTCACTCCAAGCACAGCCTGGGGCCTCTTGCTTCCACCTCCTCCGCGGCACAGAGGCAATCCTGTGTCTCCTGCTTTTGCTATTTGTTTATAGCTCTCCCCATCCCATCTGTCTTTCTCTCCTCCTTCCTCCTCTTCCTTTTCCCTCCCTTTCCCTCCTCCCCCTCATTCCCTGTAAGTGATTAATCATTTTGACAGGCGAGGCGATGGCCTTTATTTCCTTGAGGCAGCCAAGAAATGTCTGTGAGCACCTTCTCTGACACTCCTCGTGTTCTCTCACCAATCAGATCAGCCACTTCTCTTAGAGTGACACCGCCAGAAATGCAAGGAGGGGAGCAGGGGGGGAAACTCCAGCAGAGCCAGCTGGGAAATGGGCAATGGGGCAGCATCCAGTTGGGGTGCCATGTGGACCCCCATTAACTGTGATGAATATGTCATTTCACTATAGCTTGAATGTATCATACTTTGCTCCCTCCCTCTCCCCAGGCTCCCCTTCAAATCTTTGTTTCAGTGCAAAGGCAGTCAGGAAGAGATCAGGCTGCTCAGAAAAATATCAGCCTCCAACAGAGTGGCTGGAGGGAAAAGCTGTTGGATAAGAAAGAAGAGCAGGCTGGGATCATCAGGGGAAAAAGAATGGGGATGATTTTGCAGTTGGATGTGAAAGCCTTCCCGGGAAACTCCCCTTTGTCTTGCTCAGGAAGTTGCTTCTTAGTCTCTGTCATGGTTTGCCTGGACTTACGTTGTCATGAAGGTGCCTTCCATTCACCTGCAGCTAGGGGAGCTCTCACGCCACAATACATGCTGGTGCAAATCCTCTGCTACCTACCTACAATGAAAATGGAGTGGATCAGGGTGCATGATGTTCCCAAAAGGATTTTTTTTTTTTTTAATCTGCTCTGATCAAGCTTTATAGCACCCTCCATCCCCTTGGCACGGAACCAAGGAATGCTGTACTTCTGGAGTTATTAATTTTTGTCTTGCCATGAAAGCAGATATCCTCCACAGTGGGAAGGAGAGGCCCAGGAATAACCATTCTGCCCAGGGACTCTGGGGATGTCTAAAGATCCTTTGTGCAGAGCAATGGACTGTAACTAACATTTACAGACATGGAGGAGGGAGTGAAGGAGAGAAAGAAGCTGAAGATGATGCACGCAACGTGATGTAAAGATCTTGCATAAGGTGGTGAGGAATCATAAGGCAGGAGACTGGATGTAGTGACCCGAGGGATCCTCTCTAGTCTCATGTCCCTATTAAATAAATAAGCCCTGAGTTGAGCCTAGAAGACAATGAATAGCCTCATTCTGGTTGAAAAGCCCTGGAATAAGACTGCCCCAACTCTTTCAAGTAGGCCAAAGAGCAGGGCAAGGTGGAATGACGTGTCTGTGCTTTGAAGTTGCCACCTCTTGAGATGGGACAAGATGGCAGCAGAGGGCCAAACCCCCTAGCTCAATGCAGCTACGCCGCTGGGAGGAGCAGTCAGGCAGCAAATAGCCCCCAGATGACTCCTGGAAGCTCACACCCCCTTATGAAACATCTCTGTTTGCTATTCACCACGTGAGCCTGAGTTCATGTAGAAAGGCATGGGAGTTAGTTCTAGCAACAAGCTGGATGGGTTCAGTGAAGATGCTAAAGAAAAGCGACCACCTCACTCCTACGTCTCCCTGTTGTTTGTTTTCTCCTTGTGAAAAGGTTGCCCTTCAGGTACAGACCTAAAAGTTGGTACAGACCTAAAAGTTGATACAGCCTAAGTTCAAAGGGAGAGCAATGAACTCATCTGGAGTGAACATCTTTGCCCCTTGCAGGCTGATTGCATCAAATCTCTGGAAGGTAGGAAGACTCCAACTAAAGAGGACTTAACAGGTGCTTCCCAGCAGATGAAAACGCAGCGTGCACTCCCTCTGACAGACACGCTGCCCCATGCCCTGGGAGTGACCTCTGCCAAGGCCACTGCTGAATTTCTCTAAACTAGCATTTCTCTCAAGGAAATATTGATTTTGTGCTGGTGGTACTAAGCAGTGTTGTTGATCAAGAGGCTGTAAATGCTTGGCAGAAGAGTGGTGGCCCTTCTTGGCAGCTAGGCTCACTGATAGAGCTTGCCTTCTGCAGGTTTGTGTTCGTGTAACCATGGTGGCTTCCAGAGTGGTGACCACTAATGGCTTCAGCGTCTCTTCTCCACTGTGGGGTAGTTATGTGTTCTCCCTTGTGTTTGTTCGAGGATGAGAAATGTTCATTAGCAGCAGAAAATGGCCTGCCACTGGACAGCTCACATCCAGTAATAGGGCGTAATGTTTCTTCAATATAACATAAGAAGGGAACATGGCAGGTGTCTTAAACACTTTGTTTCAGGGCTGGGAGTTTTCAGCAGGAATGTGTGAGATCTTCAGAAATTAAGTCCAACCAATGCAGTTAATCCTGGCCATCCTAGAAAGCCTGTTTTAAATTATCACCAGCCCTAGTGAGATCTAGGTCTTTTAAGGGTTCCTGTCTCTTTTGTGTTCTCAAGGCTTCGAATTGTGTAGCACTGCAGTGACAAAATTTACATCTTTTCCCTCCCAAGCCACAAGCAGCAAGCAGAACATAATGCTGTCTGTCTTTCCTTCTCTCTTTATGAGGGCAAACCATGGAAAGAGGACTCTGAGAACGTACAGCAGTGGGTTCTCACTGTTGCTTTCCTCTGTTAAATTCAACCTTGCTTGCCAAGAGAGGTTGTGGTGTTTTCATCCTGAGAAATACCAAATTGACTGATGAAGGCCCTGAGTAACCTGATCTAATTGTACCTGCTTTAAGCAGGAGATTGAACTAGATGATCTCCCAAGGCCTCTTCCAACCCAGATTATTCTATGATTTTCCCAAGAGAACTCATCGCTGGATGTGCTGTATTTCATCCCACCCTGTAAAACAATCATAGAGACCAGATAACCCAGAACATACGGGAAGTATCAGATTATTCTGTTTCTCTATGTGGAAGCCTTTGTGGCAGGATGCTGTAGGCTACTTTCTTTGTTTTCCAGGGTTATGAGGAGCTTCCTTGCTCATTTTTTTTCTTTGCATTTCCTTGCATTGTGTTTGTCAGGAGAGCTGGTCAGTAAGGCAGGTTCAGGTAGATGGTAATGAAAGTTCTTGATCATCACACAGCAAATGCTTGTCACTTCCCCTCACTGAGTGTCCATACCATGCAGTGGAGAGGGTGGGACATCACAGGGCAAGGGTAGAGCTGTTTGACTGCAGAACCAAAGCAGTGTTCCTGCATCAGTGTAATGTTGAGACTTGGCTCACTACTGCAGAGGTCTTACCACTGCAGCTGAGCCAGTGTCCTCTGCTTGGTGCTGTGCTGAACTGGTGAAATAAATGAACTCACATGGGGTTATCAGTGTTGCTGTATAGATGCATCTGTTGCCCGTCCTGTCCTGGAAGTCTGTGACCTGGTTTCACCAGCACCATTGCAGCCCTGAGCCAGCTGGAGTTAAGGGGACCCCTGGCCTCAGGCAGGGGCTGACCTCCTGGCCAGGGTGCTGTGTGCTGTGATGAGGTGACGAGGTGACTTGCTTAGTTGTAAATGGGAAGGTGTTGCAGTCGGCAGCTGTGATCCCCACTATGGATAAGTTGGACTATGCCCAGTTAGTTTGAGGTTGAACAAGAGCTCATCCCTGCATTCAGGGGTGCAGGATCTAATTTCAGAACAGGTCTGTGCTGCATGTTACACTGTTGGTGTCCCTGTGGATTCCTGCAGCTTTAGGTTCAGGTGCTAAGCATCCTCACAGTGGCTTGGGTCATCCCCTGTCTCATGAAAAATTTGAGATATCCTTGGTTATTGGCAATCATCTCCATGTTGTGCAGCTGTTCCAGACTTATGAGCAGCACCCAGTGCTTAGTGGGAAAGCTAACTTTGCATGTTCCTTTAGGTGACAGAGGTGCTTGTGCCCTTGGGGACTTCAGAATTGGAGGTTGAGTTGATTTGGTTTAGGAATCTCACATTTTGAGGTGCCCTGGCCAGTGGAGACATCTGTGTCTGGGTTCTGTCTGTCTGGGCTGCTCTGAATGTTATGGATGTGTTGCTGCTGTCTTTGCAGAGTGGATGAAAGTGTTTGTGGTAAAATGTAATCAAGTGGAAAATTGCAGTGCATATAAACACATATGGCACTCAATGACTGGGCATTAGGCACAGTGACTGCAGGCAAAAAAAAAATTATCTGTAAACGTTTCGCAGCAAGTTTCAAAATCTTAAAGAACAATAAGATATTAGCAATTTAATGGGGTGATTCAGCGAGGCAGCGATCCTTGGGTTGGGAGTACGAGGATGCATGCAGCTGCGGTGACGGGAGCGGTTGGGATTACCCAGCCAAGCTCAACAAGCCCCATCTCCCAGCACAAGACAGCTGCCAAAGGTTTCCTTCACATGGCAAGGTAGCTGTGCTTGGAGAGGAGAGAGCCAGGAGGTGGCCTGTGAACCTTACCAGTGCCACCTTCCAGCCTCCTCCAAGAGCCTGCTGTTTACAGCAGCATTTGGAAGAGGTTGCGTGTGCTTAATGAGGCCGAACTGATGGGCTAGGTGGATCAGGCCTGGCTCAGGTTGGGAGCCGCGGAGGCACTGCAGGTTAACGGCTGGTTTGGCCTCCCAGAAAGGGAGAGCTGGGTCCCGTTCACCTCCTGTGCCTCCAGGCTCCATCTGCTTATGCTGCCTGGGTTAGCACCTTCCCAGCTATTGCAGAGCCTGCAGCAGTCCAAGTCCTTCCTGGGGGCAACTATTTTGCACCCTGCCAAGGAACTCTGTCATCTACTGGAGCTGCGCTTGAATCTTTCTCATCTAACACCATGGGACTTCACTGCCTGAGCTAGTTGTCCATCTTAAAACCTCTCACTTTGATCCTGTTGCTTACAGGGGACAAGGGCATGTCAGGCCAGTGTATGAATGTGATTTTTGCTGAGTGACAGGAGTACCAAGAAGGTGTTTTTCTTCTCTTGCCATATGCTGACTTCCCTTTTTCTGACATGAGGGAGGTTGCTTGTGAGTGGGAGGAGAAATACACCTTGCCAGTGTCACCTGGCTGCACCTTTCCCAAAGGACACAGGAAAGCAGCTTGACTACTAGAAACAATATAGCTTTGGTGGCTCTAGTGACTGCTCTGAGGACCTGGATCTCATGGCCAAACTTGCTCAGCAGCTGATGAGGGAACAGCTTCTGAAGAAGGAGTGAAGAGAGCACCAAATGGGAAACCCCAAGGGTACTGGCAGCTTAGTCCAGCAAATCCTGGCTGATTCTAGTCCTGTCTGGGGACAAATCTTCCCAAACTAACAGTAAGAACTGCCCAAATGAAATAAAAATAAACAAAATCAGTGTTTCTAAGCCGTAAGTGACTGCCCTCCGGGAATGCGAGGAACATAGTGGAGCCCTAAACTGATGTGAGTACAGCAGTAGGTTCTCTTCATCTCTCTGCATAGGACCTTTCATTTTCATGCTAGTTTGTACACAACCATGAGAAATATGCCTTTTCTTGGACCTGATCCTGGCAACTGTAATCAAAGTGCCTGGATCATTAGCAAAGTGTAACTTCAGTGAGATTACAGGCAGGCCTGTACTGATGTCTTTGGCTTCATCTGACAAACTGCCTAAGGTTGGACTTCTGTAAGGCAACATACCTGCCACACCTGTGTATTCAATTTTGAATAGAATTGGTGGGAATAATGGTGAGAGCAGCTTTTAATGAATTGCTATTAAATAGTGTTTGTTTTCATTACATGTTTTTATCCATTTAAGAAATTTCTGCTTTTAATCTTACCTCCTTAAATGTGGTATATTAGAAAGTTTATATTTCTCACCTTGTGTCACCTGCTGGTTTAGGCACTCATGGTTTTCACATCTATAAGCATTCTTGCTCTTGCTGATACCATAGGGAATTAATTGTTCTACTAGCAAATCAAGCTGATGAGACGTGCTGTTATTGAATACAGATACATTTACCTACAGATTTTCCTTGTCTTTATAACCTTCAGATGAAGCCAGACCTCAAAAGACTGCCCAGAAAACCCATAAAATATTCTGCTGTGATCAAATTCAAATGTGAACTATTTCTCAAGGCTTGCCCCTTTTAAAGGGTTCTTCATTTGCTTGAACTAACTCCCTGCCTATTCTGCTCTCTGCTTTGCCACGTACGGACTGTAGCTTGTTGCCGGTATTTCCCTGCTGCTGCAGCACTAAACCCAGGGGGTTTGAGCCTGCCTTCTTCACATGAAAAAAGGGATTAATAGTCCCTGCCCTCTGCCTGCTTGATCACATCAGTCTGCACATAGATCTGGAGGTCTCTTAGACCATGTACGTATGGTACCCAGAGCAAGAGTCTTTACATATCTACCTCAGCTCTCTGCTGAGAACCTTACCTCCTGCCAGCTGAGAGAGCGGATCACGTCTGCTGGCATTGGGGTGGAGATGTAATGTGCAATTTCGACAAAGAACTGCAGGACTGGAGAGTTGTAAGGCTTTCTATTCCTGGGTACACTGGTATTGTCAGTCCCAGCTAATATCTCTGTCCATCACGTAAGTCCTCTTGTGAGCCTTGCATGCATGTTCCTGCATGAAAATTCACACTCAGGATGTACGGACCACTCAAGGCTCTTCACTCTGGTCTGTGTTTGCTTTTCCTGGGGTGCATAAAGAAGAGTGTGGCCAGATGGTTGAGGGAGGTTCTCCTCCCTCTCTACTCTGTACTAGTGAGACCACATCTGGAGTATTGTGTTCAGTTCTGATGTCCCCAGTTCAAGAGGGACAGGGAAATACTAGAGAGAGTCCAACGGAAAGCAACAAAGATGATGAAGGGACTGGAACATCTCTCTTATGAAGAAAGGCTGAGAGCCCTGGGGCTGTTTAGCCTGGAAAAGAGAAGACTGAGAGGGGATCTTATTAATGGTTACAAATATCTGAAGAGTGGGTATCAAGTAGAAGGGGCCAGTCTCTTTTCAGTTGTGCCCTGTGATAGGACAAGACGTAATGGTAGCAAAGTGAAATACAGGAAGTTCCACCTCAAATGAGGAAAAACTTCTTTACTGTGAGAGTGACAGAGCACTGGAACAGGCTGCCCAGAGAGGCTGTGGAGTCTCCTTCTCTAGAGACTTTCAAAACCTGCCTGGATTTATTCCTGTGTGGCCTGCCCTGGGTGCTCCTGCACTGGCAGGGGGGTTGGACTCAATGATCTCCAGAGGTTCCTTCCAACCCCTACCATTCTATGAAATTACAGGATAAGCTTCCACTGAGTTTTAGTTTCAGCTAGCTCACACTGTAAAAACTGCAAGCAACAGTGCAAGTCCTGCAGACTCACCTTTAGGTGTATTCTCTTCTTGCTCAATGCCATGCACCTCACTGTTTGCTTACATTATATCATTACCAAGAGCGTATGCACAGCAAAAAGCTTAATTTAAAGAGAAGCAGCAACAGAGCATGAGCTGGAAAGAACAGTTTTAAAATTCAGAGGCAAGTCTCAGAGCTGACAGTTGGAAGAGCTATTCCTCACTACCTGGACAAAGTGAAGGTAGAAATTAATTTTTTAAAAATACTAGGAAATTAAAGACACCATCATTTTAGACAGTACTTTTACTAATAGATGACTGTGCTTATACTTAATAAAATGTCTCTTGTGGAAATATATCCTTTTTTTTATTTATTTTTAGGAAGAAGATTATCAGAGATCCAGGTAGTCAAGGGGAGAGTCTAGCTAGGCATTCTCTGTCCTCATTAACTCTCCAGCTATGTGATATCCACATTCATCACACTGTACAGAGCTGAGGGTCAAACCTGTCTTCCCCCAATTAACATGGCATTTTAAAGGTTTTAAAAAAGGATGCCAGTAATTTAATGCCTGAGGAAACAGAGCTGAGAATGCAAGTTGACATGTATGTCCTCACCTAAATTTTTGACGGTAATTTAGAGACAAGGTTTTTTTAGCTTTCCTTAGAAAAGCATCCCCCAGTGATAAAACTGATGACAAGGTATTTCAGGCAGAATTGATGAAAGAGTAAAACATTGTCTCACAGCAAGATAACTGCAGCAGAAATTTTTCAGAAATTTCGCTATTGTACAAGAATCATGTAGTATCAGAGAAAAAAAGCTAAATACTGGTCTCTCCAAATATCTTGTTCGTCACCAAAATACAAAACAAAAATTAAAAAAATTTCCACTCTCTTCCTCAATTTTAAGAACAACAAATTAAACCTTATTTCCGATCTGAAGCACACAAATCTGAATCACCACTGAAGTCAGCACCACTGACTTCATTTGAAGTACTCTAAATTTCTCTGTTACAAATTGTCAGCTCCTGACAATAAAATGGGTTATTTAAAATAATTTGGAAAACTTGTGCCTCATGGAAATTGCATTTTAAAAAGCAGAGAAAACAAAATATGTGTTCACAGTACTCTGGTCCTGTTCAGACAGAGGATTAATTTCCAGTCTTTGTATAGGAAAATCAAGATTTTGACAATTATACTTCAGTAGAAGAGGTGAAGATATATTTGCTATGGCAGAAAATCTTCAGAACACACAAGATGTATTCTATATTTGCAAAAAGTGAAGACAATTAATATAAAATCCATAGTTATTGTAATGATATATGTCTATGTATGTCTTGTACTGGGGAGCCCAGAGCTGGAGATGGTACTGCAGATGTGGCTTCATCATTGATGAGTAGAGGGGAAGGAACACCTCCCTCATCATGCTGGATAAAGTCCTCCTAATTTAGCTCAGGATAAAATTAAGTGTAAAATAAAAAGTCAAACAAAAATTTCCCTTGATTATTTTATATAGATGTATATTAAAATGTTCATATTTATTTTCAAACATATATCGTAT
Source organism: Actenoides hombroni (assembly GCA_024336885.1). Classification (NCBI taxonomy): domain Eukaryota; kingdom Metazoa; phylum Chordata; class Aves; order Coraciiformes; family Alcedinidae; genus Actenoides; species Actenoides hombroni. Next base: position 199,027 of record WUAM01000314.1, read on the forward strand.
TTATTTTCTTCTTGAAAAAAAAATTTTGGCAGAAATCATTCCAGGTAAAACCTGTTCACTATGTTTAGAGAGAAGACCAACGAGGATAATTTGGCATTAATACAGGGAACAATTTTATGATAAACAAAGATCAAAGATCTAGATTTTCTTTTGTGAAAGTTTGTTACATGATGTGGACATTAACAATCACACTTTAAGAACAGCTAGAATTGCAGAACACATGTTGTTGTTTTAACTTGGGAGGAGAATAGACATGATCTGCTGAGATTTATTTTTTTTTCATTAATAAAAGGGCTTAATTTTCCTTGATCCTTTAGATCTCTGGCACTCCAATGTATTACACCTGGATCCATCGGATCAGACAATATTAGGCCTACTGAAAAATTTGGGACAGTCTTGTGGAAAAGAATGAAATATTGATTCATTTTAATCTTATCCACTTCAGAGATCAGACTTTATGAAAGTCCTTCTCCTCTCCAAGAAGAAAGAAAGGGGCTGAAAAAATCTGCAGTCAAAACACATGTAAACAAGTGTTAGCAATATCCATGGTATTTATGATAAACTGCATAACAAAATATGACTGGTTAGAAGTAATGTCTTTTTGCTTTATCCCTTTGCTGCTGCCTTCTTTACAGATTTTAGCAGCTTATATTATTAAGAAGAATACATTTTTCTCTTCATTTAATTTGAGTCAGTTAAAGATAACATTAACACACATCTCCTCCTCCCAAGACGCATATTCAGTATAATGCAAGCATTGCTAATAGAATAATTAAAGATCAAGGTGGCTTGGCAATAGTTCAAGCTTATCTACTCGATGAGAGAGATAATCAGATTCAAAAAGGCTGGCCAGGGTGAGATAAGGTCCTTAGTGCTGAGCACGGTGCAAAAACCCCACAAACAAATAAGAAAAACAAATCATGCTCAAACACACAACCACCCCAAACAAACACACCACCACAAAGTAAAAAACCAAACCCCTAATGATCCTGATAATTAATAAAGGCAGTAAATAACATTGCTGTAATAAGAATCTGATGGAACTTTACCAGTGGCTGCTCACTGGTTTCCTGAAAGCTTCCTGCCCTGCCTCAAAAGAAGTGTGTAGCACATAGAAGTTTTAATTTTCTCAATGCACTCAAGGAACAGAAAATATAATGTAGGTTACATCTGGCAGCTACCATGGAATACTTTTGCTATCACATACATAGCATTTATACACATTAATTTTATTTTTTCTTACCTGCTATGCATAGAACAAAATTTCCTTTCAACAAGACCTGAAAGGAACATTTCATCTGAAAACCAGAAACAAGTCCTATTATATAAATCTGCAATGATGTCTTATGGGCCTGTTATTTTATCACTTTATAATGAAACTGGTTTATATATTGCAGTGGTAGAAAGTATGAAAGTCATTGAAATAGCATTTTTCAAGGCTAATGTATTAAAGGAAAGGAAATAACAATTTCTTTTACACCACTCTGATAGTTTCAGAAGCAAGTAAGATCCACGTATAACAAAAAAATGCTTCTGGGGAAAAAAAAGGCAAAACTAATTCAAGTGTTGTTTCTGCCATTAAGGAAAAATATTAAATTATTTTCATCTGACCATCCTTTCATAAGCTTTACCTCATTGTCTGAAGTACCTAATATCCTATTACATTCCAGATTAAAATATATATTTTAAAGCATTTTCTTCTTTCTGAAAATCAGGCCTGAATTGATTTGGGATTACTTTGTTTCTCCTCTCCTTCTTCTCTCCTCTCCTTCTTTGTAGCATGCTGATACAATCTCTATGGTATCTTCTACAGCTTAAGGTGTGTTGGCACATTACAGGAAGCCTAAAGAAAAAACTTATATTTGTCTATGTCTAGGTCTCCCAAATAGTAGGTTACATAACATGGAACAACCTAGATACTGATCAACTTGTTTGTCCTGCAATGTATTAGCAATATTTTCTTGAAAGAAAAAAAAAAAAAAAAAAAAAAAAGAGTAAAACCAAGGATTTCCAAAACAGACACCCAAGGGGCCATCATTTCAACTCTCCTAACAGGAAAAACATATCATTGCAGTTTTCTCACTGAAAATTGAAAAAGATTATGTCTTGTAACAATATATTTAGGAATAGTCTGTTGGAATTAATTCTCCCTGAGATGCTGTAGCAATAACTTTGTTACTAGAGGCTTTTGTGAAAAGGGTGGTGAGATATCAGAGCAGTTAATTTAGAACATGTGAAAATTACCTGTAACAGAGAAATCCTCAAATGACCTGTAAAATTGTCAGGAGTGCACTCCCTAATCCTCTTTTGACAGAGTCAAAGATTTAACCCATAAACTGTAAAAAGTCTGGAAAATGACATCTTACTTCTAAAATAATTGCCTCTATTTTAAAAATATGACTAAGCTTAAGATTCACCTGATGGTCTTGTCTGTCTGCTTTACCTCTCCAGTTAATCTTCATGGAAACTGAAGAGTCACATGTAGAGGTAAAATATGGTGTAATCTGCAAAAAGGAATTTTCTTCCTGATTACATCAGTTAGTGAGTGCCTTCTATCCTGTAGCCTGTTTATATATTTACAAGAATTAATTTAACCTATCTACCCTACCTTTGGTTGATTTGCTGTTAAACTAAAGCCCTACCCTTTGAACATAAACTACATTGTAAGTGTACTGTTTGAATATCACAATTTGCATACTTTTCTGTACTTTTTCATATAATGAATTTTTATTATAAGCACAACCACCACAATCCATGTTACTAAAAGGAGAAGGAAGTAGTCTAATAATACAGCTCATAAAAAGACAAATATTCCTGCTTTCTGTTCAGTTCTACTTTTTAGAGGGGCAGATGTTTGGAAGACAATTCATATAGTGTATTTGGGTCTAAATATCAACTAAAATTTACATATTTAATTTCAATTTAATCTCTTAACATAAGTTAATTTCCATCTTTCGCATAACTACTCCTAGGAGACCTCTCCCCAACAGCTGAGGCTGGCCTCACACTTACGGAGATGTGACATGAGGTTTGAGACACCTCGTCCATTAACACCTTGCAGTGGTGCACTTAGTATAACCACAGAGGGAGGGAAAATGACATTTTTTGAGATCTTGTTTGTTCCTGTACTTAAAACCATTTCAAAAGGGAATGCAAAAGCCAGTGCATATGGCACAAATGTATTTCTGGACAGAGCTTGAATATGAATTACAACTCAGAGTCAGCATCACCATCTGTCCAAAAAGTCCTTTCTGATCTTGCTTGAAATATATGGTGGGCTGTGTAATACAGAATATCTTATTATTTTAACTTTACTTCTTGGAAATGACTGGGAAAGAAGACTTTTTCAGTTTTTCTTACTTTACTCAGTATCTCCAGATACTCTCACACATTTTGACCTGAATCTTTTTATTCTTAGCTGGTTCTTTCAACAGGGTGATCCATTTCTCAGTATTACTGTGAGACAAGGATGATATGATGAGTTGTTTACAGTGGTAAGCTGTATTTTTACATATATATAAATTGTATTTGGCCAAAACATGTTATAAAAGGCCTCTCAAGAGTTTAGAAAAATCTCAGTTCTTGCTATGTTTACTTAATTTTTTGAATTATTTATTATTTTTGTATAGTTATTATTGCTTTTTGAAATATTTTTGTCAGAAACTTTTCTAGACATAATTCAGCCACTGCACTGTTCACAAACTATTCCTTTTTTTGCAACATCCTACTTTCATTAAAAGTGTGGAGTAGTCATCTAAGTTACAGAGATTCCATGACTGGATGGCTGCTTTTTCCAAAAGGGTGAAAAAGTGATTTCAGACAGCTTTTGTGTAAAAAAAAACTTTTTATAAAAAACCAAGACAAACCAAGAAAACCCAATTCAAAACATCTAAGCTTTATCATATAGTGTACTGAAATAAGTAACATGTTTTCTGAAAAAATAAGTAACATGTTTTCTATATGGATGTTAATTAAATGATTTAAAAAAAAAAATAAATAAAAAATCAGTCCAGTCCTTACAGAATCTTACTAAGAAGTGACAAATAAAGGGAGTGTCAACCTTAAATGCGTAAAATTTAAGATTTTTCTTCTGTTTGCTTTTGAGATATTTATCTCAGAGATGAATTATCAGTAATTGCTTCATATGAGATATATACAGAGTGAAACTTAATTAGTAATTTAAATGTACACCAAATTGGAACATTTTGAATCCCAATTAAAATTAATGGCTGCAATTAATTCAGACTTATTAGTCACCAGCCTGTTCCCCATTCCAGCTGCTGACATTTTCAAGTAGATGAGACACTGTTTGGTGAATCCATGTCATAAACACCACCATCAACAGATGCTATCAGCGGTTTACTTGTCAGAAAGATGATAAAACCTTTCTATCTGTTGTACGGTTGTTTTTATAAAGGATCTACCAATCACAAAAGCTGTCAGATCACCAACTCCTTGATGTGAAAAAGCTTCCATTAGTCCTGAGATACACAAAGAGCTGCTCAAGTCCTCATGTTTGTTAAATTAATCTTTCTTATTAATGGAAGGAAATAAAAATTCAAATTTATTTGCACCTGTTTGTCAAGAGGAATAATAATTCATATGTATAAAAGTTACAGCTATATTTTACAGAGCACAGGAACTTACATTAGGTAATTTAAGAGTCATTCTTCTTTTGTCCTTATTCCAAGAGGCAATTTAGTCAGAGCTTTTGCACATATTTGTTAAGCTGTGCATTCTAGCACAAAACTAATCAATATCCAGACAAATGTGAAATTCTTATTTGTCTGAGAAAACAATTCAGTACATATGCATTGAGCTTTTACATGTGATTGTTACACTAAATTCATTTTAAAACTGAGCAAACCCAGAGCACAGAGATAATTTCACTTGAAATCAACCAGAGAGTCTTATACATAATCCTTAACCACACACAAGTGTTCCAGTCAATAAATGACATCTTTCCAAAATGAGCATTAAATCTGCATTGAAGGTCTCACCTTCACTTGGTAGTGAGATATACTTGGTAGTGAGTGTACTATGCAACATGCTAAAATCTTGTAAACATAGCCAACTAAAGCTGTATCTTGTCACCATAGGGTATTATTTCATGTTACATAAAATCTAATAAAAAGTTCCAGTGTTAAAAATAACTCTTACCCAGGCCACTGCCAAAAATATCTGTCTTTAGCTTACAAAATGACCTACACAAAACAAATGACTTCAGATTAAAATGAGAGAGAGAAACAGTAATCTAGAAAACTTCAGCAGGCAAGTCAAGTATTAGTAGGTGCATTCAATGTGCACCAGGACAGGGGCTACTAACGTCTGTAAGCAGGTAACTAGAAAATAACACATTATCATCTTCTCTCTGTTTTCAGATCAGACTGAAACTGGGCTTGTGTCTACATGTAGCCCATATCCAGGGCTAAATTGTAGCAGTTGCTCTAACCCCTGATGACTCCTCCCCCGTCAAGAAAAGGGATCAGGAACAGGAGAGGATGTTCATGGTTGAAATTAAAATGGACTTAATGAAACAACCAAACTAATACCAATGCCAATATACAGTAAACAAAGCTATACTCAGACCAGCAAATGTACAGTGGTCACAATAAACAGGAAGGCAGTCCTCAGGAGCAGAGGCAGCACCAAGAACGAGACACCTCAACACTCTCTTCAGCAAACTAACCCCTTTATATTGAATATGATGTTTATGGGATGGGGTACATCTATAGCTAGCTTGGGTCAGCTGCCCTGGCTGACTGCAAACTGCTAATGGCCTGCAGACCTTGGCTGGCCTATGATTCTGTCCCAGCAAAACCAGGACAGCTTGCCATTAGACAAACCTTGTTTTCCAATTCTGTGTTACTTTGAACCATTCATGTGTGCTAGAATTGGATCACGAACAGCAGGGGAAAAGAAAATTGTCTCAACTTTTCAGATTTGGGCAATGGGAAACTTTGAAAGAGAAAGTTGCAGGGAAAGAAAAAACAAATATCTGTTGATAGACACATCTGTTGAAATGAATGCAACCACTTTAAAAATAGAAAGAGTCTACATACTTGTGATGCTGTTCTTTGCAAAACCATAAAACAAATGATATGTCATACACAGCACATTAAATAAGGGTGTAGACATGAATGTAACTTATCAGCTTTTACTTTCTCTTCTGATATAACTTTTAAAATGAAGCTTAGAATAATTAAGATACATGCAATTAAAAACTTCTACTGTAAGAAGCAGCTATCTCAATATGCAATGTAATTCTATACACTTAAGTTTTATGCCGAAGCACTGCAACAGGGACACTTAATACTAAACCCACTAAAGCACTCCAGCAGAAATGTCATGGTTGGAAAAGCAGCACTTTAATAAAGAAGCACTGAAACAGAAGCAAGATGATAATCCAGCATTTAAATATTTAATCATATTTTAAAAAAAAAAAAAGTATAAGAAATAACTAAAAGAATCTTAAGAATAAATTAGGAAAATGTTATTTCATTTGTGATAATTCAGTTTTTCTAAGTTTAAAATAGTATGGTAACACTTCCCAGTTTAGATTACAGCTTATTTGCATAGAAATTCAGTTGGAAGGTTGAGGTTGTGATTTTCCCAATGTTACTAAGTAGGAAACAATGACATAATGTAATAAAATGCACTAGAGGAAGAATGTGAGGAAGAACAGAAATTAATGATCAGATGTCTTCAATTTCATATTTAATAGTTGTTTCAACTTCAGAATAGCCTGTTTGGTTAGATTAGTTCTGCAACATCACAACAAAATGACAAGGAACTACCCAGGCTGCTTTTATAAAAATGTCTGCCCTCCAAATAATGCTCTTAATTGACCAAAAAAAAGAGCAACAATTTACAAAGTTCATGGGCTCATTTTTATACCAAGTACACTTGTAGTTTTATACATGAAAATGACAAAGATGTTCATAGTAGATAAAGCAGGCATGCTCTGAAACATTCCCACTCTTGAAATTTTAACTGGAAGAGATTCTGAGGAAAGGGAAAAGGGAAAGGTAAATCAGATAAGAATATCCTCTTACCTACATGTCTTAAAGAGTACTTGTTGTTAGTAAGTAATGTTACTTCTTCAATAGAGAGCCCACGTATACACAGGTATGATGACTTCAGGCACTTGTGGTAGCACACTTGGTTAAGTATCTCAGGGTCTCCTTATCGAATAACAGTTGCTAACCCTGCCTTATAGAAGGCTTTGCCAGTTCTGAATGCCTAAAGGGTGGTGTAGTGCTCAGTGAAGGTTACATCGTGTCACAAATCTCTACACAGCACTACTGCAGAATTTTGCAGTTATTAAATCGAACACAGTTTGGTTATTGTCAGTTTGATAAAGAGCCCACGCGCAGACAGAGATCCACTGGAAGAAATGCCTCAAGGAAACAGCAGAATCCTGAACCCTCCCGCAAGACACAAATGACTTGTCTATGAGATGTCCAAAAGAAAAAAGTCATTCTAACACTCCTAACACCAGGGTTACATAGGTCAGTCTATTGCTATGAAATATTATAGTGCTAGAGATGTGCTGGGGCTATATGAATTACTGAGTAGCAGTTGAAAACTGCAGAATTTGGCTAAGGTCTATGAGTAGGTTAGAACAGGGAGTAAAGGTTGAATTCAGCTTCTTAGTTCTTGTTTCCCTTTAACTATGAGGTCACAGTCCATTTTTACATAAGACCATCACGGTCACTTTGTCTGGGACTTTGAACCTGTTATAAAAGACAGAACAGAATGAGCTCTGAACTGACAGCAGAGAGACACAAGTTTCCTATCCTGTGATTAGTTTAATTATTCAAAATAGAACAACTTTAACAAGAGAGATGTTACTTGGCACACTTCATACACCCTTTACCCTCACACACACTTTCTATCACAGAAAAATTTACTGCATGACTACTCAATTTTTGTAGGCACCACTGTATAACTCAGCTGAAGTCTATATAGAAGTGGAGTACTAGCACTAGGTCTGCTCAATCAGACTGATTCTACATATTCTATTTCAGGCTGTTAAAACTTCATGCCCACTGGAATGATTCCTTAGGAAACTGGGGAATCGTAAAGAACAAGAGATCTTCTGTAGAAATGTGGGATTTATCAGGTCTCAGATCTTAGGAAAGTTGGGACAACATTTTATTTGACTGGTTGTGGACCACAGACCACCATCATATGATAAACACTGAACTGCATATTCACAGAACTGTCTCTTTGAGATGGAAGAGGTGGGAGTGCAGAAATGTTGAGCTATTATCAACATCATCTATTTTTGCAGATTTTCCCATTCATTCTGCAGCATTTTTTCTTGAAAATACTTGATTCATTTGAGATCATAAGTAGTTCAGAGAAAACCAAACTAGTAGTTTTTATAATCAATCCCCTTCTTTTTTTAGAAGATGTGACTTAAATTACATTCAACAACATGCCTGGAGCAGGAATATAAGCTACCATCACATACATCAAAATATAAAGAACTAAAAAGTAGTTTCTTCTGTTGTTATGGCCTGAACTTATATAATGGATCAGACTTCATTTCTGTGCACTTTGTAAAGGGCTACACGTTCCTTTGAACTCCACAAAATCTAATAAAGGGATATTGCAGTAAATAACAGTATTTCAGAGTCGGAGTGATCACTCATGCTATAATCTCATTTTGTGCTTGACGTGATCTCAGATAAATAACATCCAGGCATGCATGTCAACCATTCTCCTATCACATAATAACTGTGCATATGGCCCATCATTGTGTACTGCCTCTAGGCAGCGGTTACGGAACTAAGTTGTTTCTTTTCTTGTTACTACAAAGTATACGATAGCAAATGTTTGCAGTAAAATGTTTTATAAAGTACTAATTAGCAGTAGGCAGAGCTGAATTTTGTAGCAAGTGACCTGAGAGTCAGTATAAGAATTGAAAAGGACCAAGAAAGAATACGTCTGAACTTTACAAACCAGCAGACAACAACAATTTCTATTTTTAAAAGCCTTTTAGTACCTTGTATCAGTAGCTTTCTTTTCTGCTAAGTAAACTTAGAAATACCTAGGATAGTGTGTTAGCAAATTCCAAGTACAAAATAATTCATTAAAAAGCTTTAAAACTGCCTGAGTGACACTAAAATATTAATAAAAGGGAAGCTTATATTGCTTATCCAATAAAAGTACTCCTTGTTCAGCTGACAGGTTTGCCTTTTGCACATGTGGATGGGGATCATTTTTAGAGAATGACTTGCAAGGGATGCAGTAAAACACTAAGCAGAAAGAAGAGGAAGCACAGTCCAAATAAAGAACTGCTACAGATTTTGAAAATCAGAGACCATAGCACAACTAGTGCTTGATTGCTGTTTATTTTCTTTTGTATTTCATGGCCATGGTATGATCAAATTTGACTTGGAAATTTTGTATTTCATCCTGTTTCACTCTCAGATATTCTGTTTCCTGTTCTACAATGTTTATTTTTTGCTGGTCTGGCCTATAAAATCATTCTTCTTTATTCAAATGTCTTCTGAAAATTCCCTTCTTCCAGTCTTACATCAGTAGTGCAGACTGTCTTTTATCATGACCCACACCTTAAAAAAAACCCCAAATGCTACAACAGATCATATTCTACCAAAGAGAGTAGCACTATCACAGCTGAGTCCTTTCTCAGACTACCTCCTTCCTACTTTCTAATAGCTGATTTTATTAAATCAGATTTACTTTACTGGGTCAAGACTCTACTGTAAAAATCTCTATTTTTCTGGACACAGGAGGTTAAATGTGGACCTGGGGAGGGCACTGAATTCAAGATCTCCATATTTTAAGCATCATCACCTTTGTGCTACTGCATAAGAGGAAAGTCACACCACTTGCTCTTTTTAGTAAAAGGAGATATGCATATTTCTCCTCTCACTCTGAACACTCTGGATTGGCTGGGGCCAATGCCTGTGCAGAGGTTTCCAGCTGAAGACAGATAGGTAGGATGCATTAAGCTGCTCAGTGCTACCAAGCTGGAACAGATTCGGAAGAGAATTGCCTGTACTAGTACAAATGCACTGGCAAGTTCAAGTGCCTACAAGTATTAAATGCCTTAAATGCCTAGAGAGTCACATTGTGGTTTTAAGGATTGTCTCTGATACTTAAACTAGGTGCCTGCATCCATCCTAAATCCTTTGTGGATTTGAGTATATAGTTTTAAATATTACTGCTCATGCCTTCCTTTCTACTGTCTCTGAATGCAGTCAGGTGAAGATCCCTCTAGCCCTTAGACAGCCTGCAACATCCCACTTATAGAATAACAGCATGGTCATTTTGTTAGAAAATAATAATTTAACATTTAAAAAACCCAAATGTTAATATATTTTGAGATGTCCAGAATCTGTCTCTTCAGTTATAGTCCCTATAAAAGTGCAGTTTGTGTATTTTACAGCTAAGTATTTAAGAAGCAGTTTTACTTTCCTGATTTGACTAAACGGCCTGTATCAAACACAAGACAGAATTTCCTCCCTCTGTAGCTTTGTTATTTCACAGAGGCATCAAATTTTACAGTTCTGAATTATTAGTACTTTCAAAAGTGGCAACAGTGTCATTATAAGTCAATTCCCCTTCTCACTTTTCCTTCATTCCCCTTGACTCTTTTCTTACTACTATGACCTTCCTACACAAGTTAAAATCAGGTTTTAATAGTACAATTATCATTAGCCTTCCAATTTCCACAAAATCACTAACTAAAAACTGAAGTTAGTTCAGTTTTGAAGAGGTAGGACATAAAAGGTAAGACCCCAAAAAGGAGCACCTTATGTGAGAGAATAAGCAGGGCCTGTTTCAAGAGCTTATTAAAATGGAGATTGTGCTATTGATGCAGACTTCTGCCATAATTCCCCATAGCCTCTACAGACACTGTATTTTCATATGGGATGTGTGTCCTGGTTTGAGTGAAAACAGAACTAATTCTGTTCAGTGATTTTACTTTTCAGCTCAGTTCTTTTAATTAACTGCACTTTCTGAAGTTAGCAG
>WUAM01000314.1:210136-231294 GCA_024336885.1 Actenoides hombroni
TCGCTCAGTCTCTCTCCCTTATTCCTTTTCTCTTCCCCTCTGGGGAGGGAGGGGGGTTAACAGAGAGCGTCTGTTATCGGTCTAAGGGGCTGCCCTGACCCTAAACCATGACAATGTGAAAGAGTCAAGGCAGAAAAAAGCTATTCTTACCCCTCTGTAGACTTCTACCTTATCGAGAAAAAACTTTTATTGGTTAAAATTATGAGAGAAACCAGATTTCTTCAGGTGTGAGAACATGATTTTGGTCCAGGAAATGTCTCGGCATTCAAAATTCAAACACTCAAGTGTAATTAAGGAATAAAAGGGCAATCATTTCTATATGATAAAGAAATCAGGAAAAACTGTAGTTTTCTAAGAAGACCACTGATAAAGTTCATGTCATTTGGGTTTTGGAGAACGTGGAAGAATTAGTTTTAGACTCATTAAACCCAAAAGATAAGGTTACTACTATCAGGTAGCATTTTTATTAAAACAGGAATCCATTCTAAATAAATTCTCATGTATCAGGAATTTCAATGTACTTTTACTGTCCTGATAAACATTAAATTGGGGCCATCAGAACATGGAGAAACTGCTTTCATCTAAAGAAAGTAATAATTAAAACAAAACTATTTATTGAAGTTGATAAATTTTACACCCAGAAACTGAAGCCCATGAAGCCATTTTTTGAACATTTTTGTCATTGGTTCATGTGAACAGAAGCCTAACATCAACAGCAGTTACAAGGGAAAAAACAGAATAATCATGAAAAAACATCAAGCTGTAGTATTTATTATTTTCTATCACTTTGCTTGTACCAGTTCTGACTGAAGGTATGCCTTTGGACACATGGATAAATAAATCTTGAATGTCATATTGCTGTACTAAAGATATTTGATCACCAAAACCACAAAACAATACTGCATCATCTTCTATACTTCAATGAAAATAGCTATATAGAACTATAAAAAGAATAACGTGAAATAGTATGTAACACACTTTCTTTATTTTCTTAATACGTGCCATCAACAACAGTAGGAAAGAAAAATAGCTTCCTGAACTTTCTGCATTGTTACACTGCAATTAAACTAAAACACTCACTATGAAAACCAAAGAAAAAATAAACTTCTGGGAGAATGTTAAACGAACAAGTGAAAAAAAACCTTTTATCAAATGAAACTAGAACTGGGACTACAATTCTGTGCAAGCTGTGACTTTATAATGTATTAAACATATCCTGCCAGCAGAAAACATTAATTAGAGCTGAACAAAAAAAAAAATAATAAAAAAAAAAATCACAATGAATAATTTAGTCAGTGAACTTAGCATCTTCTTCAGCTTGCAGTGTGTCTGTGAAAAGATAATTATTTGTTCTGTTGCATTTTGGTATTTAAAACTTTGGAACAATTAAAATTATTTTCTGTAAGATAACTGGTATAAATTAATGATCACTGAAAGAAAAAAAAAATTCTCACAAATGATATGGCACCTTGCATAAGTGAACCACATGACATAGCAGGTTTCGGAAACAGATGCATGAACAGAGATAACAATACTGGAAAATTCTTCCTAAATTCATAGGGTCTACATGATAACAGCCTTGACAGTCTACAAACTCTAAAAGCAATTGTATAGGGAAGCAAAGTATCAAGAAAACTTCAAACACTTCAAAGTAAAAATGGAAATCTAAGGGAAGGTAAAGTTTAGTTGTCATTTTAAATGTTATCACAAAAATCCCTTTATTAGAGAAGACCTTCACTGGGTCTCTGAAAAGCTGCAGGCAGAATATACAGACCAGCACATGATGATCCAACTGCTAATTAATTCTCTCTGGTTTATCTAAGTTTTGCAGATTGACAGATCAGTGGTTATTCAAATGAGTTCCCAGGTACTTTTAGTAAATTGGCCTTTAAGATACTAGAATTTTGATGTCACTGCTACCATAAAGATACAGAGTAGATGAATACACAGGCAACCTATATATGATGCTTGATATTTTAAGTTGACAATTCAGATAGGGCAGGTTCCCTCTACAACTCTCCCAGGGGTCCCTGTTTGTGGAACCTGACTCCAGCAGGCTATGATTTATCTCTCTCTAAATCACAGAGAAGAGTATGTATGTTCAGGTCCCATCCTGACAAGGGTCAGTATGTAGAACTGTGTACCTGGATCAGGGATATGCTTGTAGCTCATGCAGTTAAATACATCCTAATAGAATCGCCTTAGCACACTTAGCTACTTTTAGTTATATTCACAAAGCCTGTCTCTTTTTTTGGTTTCCCTTGTGCCTACTGTTCAGGAGAGAAGCGTTAGACATATGAAGGCATGAGACACTCTGTTTTCCAGCATCAAAAAATTTGAAAATGTTATGAATGTTCCAGATTAGTAAATATCCACTGATAGATTTCCAGTGGAAGCCAAGGCAGCATATTTTAAATCTGAGCAAAATCTGCTTATGTTTAAACTGGTAGCTCTTATGACTAGATTTGCTAATATGCAGTTATGTAAATCTTAATTGGTGCCTTTTTTTCATACCTAATACTGGACATCTTTATTTCACAAATGCAGGTGGTGTCAATTCCCAACTGATGGGGTTGGACACTACTAGCAAGTTAGGGGTTACGTTTCACTTATGGAAGTTGGCATAGTTTTGTTTCTTTCAATAACACATTTTATTTCAGCTTTGCTTTCTCTCAGATTTCATCAGCTGTCCATCCAAGTGGGCAAACTACATTCAAGAAGCTTCTCAGATCAAATTTACTTTATATGCTACCACTTCTACTGCCCAGTCATTTTTCTGTTTATTTCTAAAAGTTGTGGGGTTTTTTTCCTGACATGTCTCAAGCCTATATATTCTACAGGTGATATCTAATCAGATTTCTCTAACTTGCCTCTTTCTGTGATAACTTGCTTCTCCCGTTTTCTTTATGGGGTAGGCATAGCTGAAATGACTGAATCTTTTTAGCTCAAGGCATAATGGTCCTGTTCTACACTCTAGAGGCTCTAGTTCATTTTCCGAAATGTTAGTCATCATTTAGGTGACGTATTTACTCCAAATTTTAGTATCTTCTAGCATTAGTTTACATGTTAAAAAAAAAAATAAAAAAAAAGACTGCCAATGTTTCCTACTCTTCCAAATGTATCAAGGTTATATAAATTCAACTTTGATGCAGCAGGAGCTGGTTTTTTTGGTTTTTTTGGTTTTAATGGATGAGATTTACATTTAATTGAATGTGTTCTAGCATTTGTAATTACCCTGGCTCATATGCTTTTTTCTTGTAGCAGAAGATCCCCCACACATTCTGTGAACTCCTGGAATAGCATTTCAAAGCCAAGTGCATAGATAGCTTTGGAAGAGGCAGTGACTAAGCACATGAACATGAATGGGATTTCAGTTGGGAACAAGCTTTGAGGCATGGGGATAAAATGTTCACAAGAACTCACATTACTAATTAGACAGTTCTGAAGCAGGTATGAAAATACATAATCAGTCATTTTGTACTTCACTACAGTGGAATGAGTTTATTGTGTGAATAAACAGACTTAAAATGATACTAATTTAACACCTATGAAAGTAATACATTTAGAAGTGTAATACAACTAGAATTTATTTGCAATAACTGAAAAGTAAGCAGCAAGTATGTTACATAAAATTAAGCTTACAATTATGAATGTTTTTATGACTTACTAAAGGTTGATTCTTTCTTTTTTTCCTGGTAGAAGAAAATGAGCATAGGATTGTGACACTGAAGAAATATTTTAGTTCATAAATTCAGAAGGGAGAGAATGAAAAAATAATCTATTCTACAGTGACCATGTGAAAGACTTTCACATTAATAAAAATTTTAAAAAGCATCAAAACCTAAACTTAGTACAAGTTTCTCATTTGACTTATCTTTTGATTAGAGAGATTTTATTGGTTTTTTACATTTTACCATTTGATAGGTGCCAGATGATACATACAATAAATTAAAAAGATTGTAAACAAATAAATACATACCAATGAGGAAAAATAGTGACAGTAGTTTGCTCATTTTTTTTTCATGAGATTATTAAAGCCAAAACAGGGATCGAATTGGTGTCAAAATTAATATTAAATTAACAGCAATAATGAAATCAATAAACAAATATTCAAAAAAAAACCCCACAAAACTGATAATAGAGCAAATAAATGTGCTTTATTCTTGTCCTAGGAGAACATAAAGAATAATTTTTCTTATCAATCTAAACATGGTATTTGCAGCATTACCTGAAAACTTTTAAGACCACTGTAAAACTCCAAAGTATTAATCAGCAGCAGAATGCTGAGGTTGTGAGCGAAAAACAGGTAATATATGGTAAGCTCTAATCAAAACGTAAGAAATTTAGTTTTTGAGGGAGAATTCCTGCACAAATTCACCCCTGTTTGTACAGCAGAACAAAAGGATGAAGATAACACTTGATGACAGCAACTATGCACAGGTTTCAGGCAAAATTTTACTTTATTATAATGATTTTTTTCTAACCTTACTTTTAAACAGAGTGATTGCAGCTTACTGTTCACATTTATAGAACACCTAATAGAACACTTTATTATCCCAAATCTTGCCTGATAGTAAGACTAATTCTTAGGTGGAATGAGACGTTATGCAGGCTGCTACAAAAACAACAATGTATCACACAGGACATAATTTTTGTATTGGGTTTGGACGGGTTGCAGTTAATTTTCTTCATAATAGATGGTATGGTGCTGTGGACCAGTGTAGATTAAGTTTTCCAACTTCAATAAATAGTTTTGTTTTAATTATTACCTTCATTAGATGAAAGCAGCTTCTCCATGTTCCCAGCAGAAAGAAACAAAAATTCAGGTTAAAATTACCCCAAGTAAATTACTGGGACGGCTAAATACTGAGTGCTGTTAGAAGATTAGTAAAATTCTCTCTAGTGACTAGGTGAGACATATAGCACATTACAATTGGATTTAGGTTTCAGACAGATGAAAAAAAAAAATCCTAGAGCTTTCTTATGTAAAAATTCAAATCAAGTCATAGAAATGATAAAACAGAAACATAAAATACATTCTCGTTCCTTGGTGTATCTGTGAAGAGAGAAAAAAATACACGCCTAAGTGCAAACCCAGTATACACAAAAATGCACACTGACAGGTGGCTACTAAATGCAGAAGAAAACAGACCTTTTGCAAGTTCCAATGACAAGAAAAAAATGTATTCCTTAAGTAATCAACTGAGCAGAAGAAAGAAAAATAACAGAGGCAATGCAGTTTTATGTAAGAATGGCGAAGAAAGAGTATCTTTATGAAAGATTAACAAATTGGAATATAGCATTCAAATGTGTAAAATGAATTACAACATTCTGCTTCTCCAAATGGCCAAAAGGCAATATATAGGTTGATAGTGACTAGAAATATATATTAAATATGACTATTATTTAACAACAGCCTTTCTGACCAATAAAACTGGTTTGAAAATACTGCCGAAAATCCCTTATGCTTCAGAATGAGATTTTGTTGCATTCATGCAACTTAGTAGCAACATTAAATTTCATAGTTAACCTCATTGCAGACATCCAACCTAAGCCTTTCCTTCAAGGCAGAAATGACACTTTTCCATATTTTAGGTTATAGATATTTTTATGAGTTTGGGATACTTCCATACATCAACAAGAATAGTGTGAATGGTTTGAAACATTTGACCTATTAGACCATCATGACTTCAAAGTTAGCTTCATGTGACATGTACTTTTCTATTAAAAAAAATAAATAGACTAGAGAAATTCACCCATTACCTGCTAGGCTGCAGCTTGAGTTGGAGTCACATATTCTGATTTCTCTCAAGCTGTGAACTTCTCTTATAAGTAGAATCTAAAACACTTCATAAAACTTGGACTGTTTTAAAGAAGAAGCCTTCCTTGGGACATCTCATCACTGAACCAGGAATCACGCTGGTAAATACTTAGACAAATGTCAGAGTATAAATTAAGAGAAAATGAAGTATTTTTCTTCATTCTTAGAATGTTGTTTAGATAGCTTGGAATCATTTTAGAGAAAGACAGATTACACTTAGCATTTCATACAGCAGCTTCTAAGAGAGGATCTCAAAAGACCTCTTGGAAATTTCCAGGACCACCTCTGGATGGGATTACTACTTCATGACTTCATGTAAGCTTGCAAAGAGGGATGACTAATACAAAGACAAAAGGGATTCTCGTGATTCTCTTTTTATTCATATTCCACTCAAGAAATGCTATCAGAATTCAGCTTTACCAACCAAGTCTGAGATCACCAAATTTTCCTTTTTCCTTTGGCTGTAACAAAACAGCCTCCAGCACTTTGTAATGCTAGGTGTTAATTATGTGCTGCAATGCAGTACATACTCTGAAAAGCAATTTTGCCTTTGTCATTTGTGACTGATTATCTAATTCTGCCTGTGTTTGAAAGAAGTTATTTCCTGAAATTTGTTTTGCAATTCAGTTCATGTGTCTGCTCATTAGTTTCCTTCAAGCTGCATCATTTTGCATACTTTATCACACAAACAACAGAAATGGAAAAATGTTCACTGAATACTTGGTCATCCCTGCAGTATTGCCATCCAGGGCAATACTGTCTCTGTCCCTCAACAAGCTTTTCCTAGGCAAAAGTTGCTCTGAAGTAGCGAGTACTCTGTCTCAAGCCCCATTCAAAGAGCACCACATACCTCGCTTTAACCTCAGGATGAATAATCTTGCCATGAGCACCTGCAGTGAGTTTAGCAAGGTGATTTTTCAAGCATAACTATCAAAGGTAACTGATACTCTATCTCTAAGTAAACGTTCATGTGTTTTACCTCTGCACCGAGTCTCCAGCTCTTGTGCATTAATCACTTCAAGTCTACTGACTGTTCTGTACCTGTTTATTCTTTTGGGCTTACATTTGCAAGAAAAACCTAGCAGCACTATTTGAACTGAAAGGTTAGTTTTCCCACCATGAAACACAAAGATGAGCTCTTTGAGATTACATAAACCACAGCAAACTACCACTGCTTGTACTTTTCTAGCTGCCAGGCACTAACAGATGATGAAGCTGGAGAACCAAGATGGAATTACCTGCACTGATGGAAGCCCTAAAAATTAAGTTCAGGATTTTTGCTACTAAAACGTCAGGGACACAATACAATTCAGGGAAATAACTCCATGCCATCATAGAGGCATCATCACAAGATAGGATGAGTTGCTCTCTTTAAAAATACAATTTTCACTCCATTACAGGAGAAGTAATGATGGCACCTAAGTGTAGGCTGTAGACACTTTGGGAAAATTCATCTACTTATGAAACCAAGGGCTAAAACTAGTCTCACAGGGCTAAAACTAATCTCATAAGTGAAATTCTTCTCTTTGGGACTGGACAATAAGCTTTTTGAGTAGTATCAAAATCTTCGATCATCTCTATTTTGAAGGCTGGATTTAAACCAGTGTTGATAATTTTTTATTTCCACCTACTCGTCTTTGAATAATGTGTTTAAAAGAAATTTGAATAATTAATGTTTAAAAGAAAGAAAGCTAAATAGAAAGGTGTGACTTCTTACACAAAAGCAGCCCTACCCTTAGGAACTACAGTTACAGTTAACTATTTAGCAATATCTCACAGTACCTTTCTACTCCATAATGCACTCTACTTTGCAACAGTGACTTGTGGATTGTTTCTGTATTGTAAGGTATTTTATTCATTTGTTCTGGGCATTAATTATAAATGTCAGCCCTAATACAAGAGACAAACATTGTATCTATTTGCAGGATTATTATCTACTTAAGTATTTTATCAACATCACCTACTTTAATAATGTTTTCCATAGCAACTAGGAGGGAAATTCTCATGCAAGGTTCAATACAAATAAATGAGATACCACAAACATTGAAGGAACTTCAACAGGCTACTCAACAGCAGAACTCCTGCAAATTTTGAAGCAACTTTCAGTACCTGTGATCAAATCTTGGCACTGAACTAAAATCTCAGAGTGCTTACTTTTTCTCTTTCCACTGATGGGTTTACTGTGTGATCCACTATAACAAACAGCTGAAATCAAACTTCACAGTTATCTAAGCAGACTTATTCCCAGTTAGGTCTGGGGACCCATGAAATCAACACTGTCCTGCAGCCTGTGACTGTGAAAGAGCTGCAGGTATGCTGTTTGTACTTGACTAGGTATGGGCTGAATAAGAATTCTGCATGCAGAAATAAATCACATTATACTAAGAATATTGCATACATATTTTACAGCACTGATTTGTCCTTCAACACAAAGTATCTATCATCCTCCCATATGCACCACTGTAAAGAGCCTGAGTCAGTCTCTTTGATGAACTCCTTACAGATACTGAGAGGCTGCTCTTAGGTTACTCCTGGAGCCACTTCTTCTTCAGGTGGAGCAAGTCTCAAGCCCTCAGCCTCTTCTCCCAGGACTTCTCCAATCCTGACCAGTTTGGGGTCCTCCGGCCAATCCCGAATCATTTATCAATGTCTTTACTGGGGTGTAGGGAGTGGCAAGACTGGAAGCAGTATCTAACTAGTACCTCATAGTTGCCAAGCAGAGAGAAAAAATCCATCCCGTCAATGTCCTGGCTGTGACCCTGTGCATACCATCCAGGAAGCTGTTGGCCAGCTCTGCAGCCATGGCACACTGCTGGTTGTGTCTGCCAAGGCCTTCAGGTCCCTTCCCACAGAGTTACTCCAGCCTGTGTCCTTGCACTGGTGGAAGGAACTTACAACACCTTGCATAGGACTTCGTATTCATGAACTGCAAACTTGGTAAGTATGCTCTCTGTAACCTCTTCCAAGCCTGTTCTAAAACTTGGATGCAATGAATTGATAACAGTTGCTTTTCTTTCCCAAAAAGCCCTATCCTTTCCAGGATGATATACTCTTCTCATTTTTAACTGCAAAAAATGTACACACAACTGTGTCTGTAATAGCAGTGTTTCCATTCAAATGCAAGAAAAAACAAAAGAAACAATTGTCTTGATGACTGGGAAGCAGAATTTTGTATACAGCTACATATATATATAGTTGTAAACAGGATGGTGGTCAGTTGGACTAAAAAAAGAATGAAATGCATCCTTTCTTTAGCCCATTACATTACTATACTTTTCTATTTTTCTCATTTTAATCTAGAGTACATCTGCTCCTTAAGAATTAGATTAAAAATAAATCTCCAGTATATTCAAAAACCAAACTGAAATTATAAACCAAATTATCCATAGTTTTCTGGAAAATATCCTGAGCTCTGAGAAAGAGGACTGTTGACTTTTCTGTGCAACTGATTAAATAATATGACCCATTCTAATTTGGAGTCTGTAGGCACAATGAGAAACAGCAGCTCTTCTTTTCATCTGTGCTAGATATCAGAGGAATGTGCAGGCTAATGTTAAATGAAGATAACTGCCCTGCACAACCACCTAGAGCTATATATCCTAATCAAGAAACAAAGTAGCTGACTGTTAAGTTATTTGTATTCATGCTGAAGCATCTTTTGTTAGGCATAACCACATTAAACCAGAATATTTTTCACTTGTATCAAATTATTTTCTACAGCACTGGCTACATTTTCACTAGTCAAAACAGAACAGCCATTGAGCTGTTGCCAAATTCATAATCCATTGATACATACATAATGTAAATAAAATTATAATCTGTACAGTCAATATGTAACTGCATAATTTGGTTTTAATTGGTTTAGAAGTACAACTAAAAGTTTATTTCATTAAAGGTACTTAAAGATATATTTCAAAATATGCCTGCTTTTCTTATGCTTTAATTTGCTCTACATGTCCCTGTCAAAAAGAAATTATTTTCCTTATGTGTGTATAGGCCACATGACAAATCAAAGTAGTGTCTTTAAGAACAGATAAAAGTTACCCAGATACCAGCCATTCATCAGAATAACCGAAAACACCTTAACCAAATTTTTCCATTTACTACATCATATATATTGATAACCAGACATATACAGACATGAAATCAAGCATCCTAAGCTAAAAAAACTTCTAATGACAGCATACACTGGAATTCCTTTGAGGATAAGTATTATGAATGACTGCCACATTGTATTTTCATTATAAGTTAGACATATGAACTCTACAGAATGAGTGGCTTTAGACACGTGAACTCCGTCACTGAAAGCTTTTCAGTAAGTTTCAGCAGGACAATATATTATTCTGCATTCTTTATAGAAATAAGAGCTCTTTTTGCACATTACACAAACTGCTTCATTTTTGACCATGTTCTCCATTCATATTTTGATACAGCTCTGCATAAGCACTTTTACATGAAGACTCATTTTAGTCTCTTTATTCTATACTTTCATGAAATCAGTGATGTGGACTTGGCAAGTCATAAACACACAACAGATAAGCATACAAGCTGTGCATCAGAGAATACCCCCTCTCAGGAAATTTGCCATTGGCTTCAAATTACAATGAAGGAAAATCAAACACAAAAGGAGAAAGAGAAAACTTACAGCATTCTCCAGCGGTGTTTTAGTCTGTTGAAACTAAAAATAGATTTGATAAAAGCATAATTTCTCTGAAGATGTGATTGAAATTTGGGATGGTACCCAACAAAAGAAAGAAAAAATCAAAACAAAAAAAAAGTTTAAAGCAATAGGAGAGGGGAAGGATGGAATTAAAGAGACTGAGAGGAGCATTAACAAGAGTATGTGAGGTTGGAACAAGCTCTGAAATCACAAGAGCAACACAGAGACCAGAACACAGGAGTGAAGGTTTGCAGGAGCAGAGGAAAGATTAAATAAACCACAGAAATGTGACATCAGAGAATACCCCTCTTAGTTTAAGTAGTTTAAGACAGACTGTCATGAGAATGTCTGAAAAGAAAATATTAAGGAATAATAAAGAAATAAAGATTAGTATGGAGGAGGAGTTGAAAAGGGGTGAGGGGAGTTAAACGCCATCTACTTTTTACGGAAATAAGTAGATAAATAAAAAATGGTAGAATTTGCCAACTGGGAATGGTATAGTGTCAGAAAATGCTTATTTGAGAAAATGTGCAGAAAATAAAAAGAAATAGAAAAGAAAATGGCATACTATTAAAGCTCCTTAATCTTACTTTATTTGCCCCACTTCCCCACACATTCTTGATGCAATTCTTACAGGTAACAAACTATAGCTGTAGTAGGGATTTATGCCAGGCAATGTCCTTGTTGGTGTTGAATGTGCATTTATGAAAGTCGTCAGTCAAAATAAGTAACACTATTTCAGTTCCTTATTTAAAGCATGGGAAAGATTGGACTTCTTCCATTTATATTAAAAAAAAAATTAAAAAAAAATTGTTGCTGGTTCTGATCAGCCAGCATTTAGATATTAATCCTGTGTGCTATCAGCCTTTCTAGCAGTCTAGGTTATATTGTAGAGCTGAAAATTAATTGATTTAGGGTTAGAGTGGATTCCTTAGATTGTTAGGCTGCTGTGAGGAACATTAAGTGGGTTATTAGCCTAGTATATCCCTCCCTAATACAGATGACTCAGGACTAGCAGCTGACTCCAGTCCCTATTATCTGGTAACTAAATGGGACAGTCCCTTTTTTCCCAATTTCAGCCATGTCTTTCCTCAGTTACTGATGCTTATATGTCAAATTTAATAGACTCAATGTTTTCTGGTTTTTTTCTGTACAGATACCTGAGCATGGTGTAAAAGGAAAGTATTTCTAGTCACCATCTTCTACTTAGCAAGTGATAAAAATAGCCATAAGTTCTAGGAAACTTGTAATGCCTGACAAAAGTTATATTTCTTCCATGCTTGCCCCCAGGGGAACTGGTTAGTGAAGGTGATAGATGGTAAGTCAATGGAAGAGGAATGAATTATAGGTATTGAAATCCCAGACTGTACCACAGAAGAGGAAAATGGACTCAGATACATCCACAGAAGAGGACTCAGATACATCCACAGAAGAAGAGGACTACAGTTTTCACCTTCTCAGGGTTGGAGAGGATAAAGTAGGAGTTCGTACCAAAAAATATTAGGCAGAAGCATATTATATCTGGCTTATATACAACCTGCTCTAAAGGAATAGGGTCAAGAATATACACATAAGAGAGGAGAACAAGGGGCTGAGGCACTGTTTCTCCCTTTTCCTACCATCAGCTATCACTCATGCTATCACTCATACACCATGTTATTTCCAGTTTCATCACAGTTCCTCTAGATTTTGTTCCATTTTGAGTTAAACCTCTAAACCTTCTTCCTTCCTCTATTACACTTAGCATTAAAATCACACCTATGGTGTGAATTTATCTTTTTTCTAAACACTTTCAAATTTGTTCACAAGAAATAGTAGCAGATTCTCAGTGGGTTAAGTGTACAGAAGCTAAGATCATCTAGGGTAATTTTAGTCTCTACTAGGATATACATTTATGCTGTGAGAACTGGAACTATTTGATAATGAAATGTTAATTGCCACTGAAGCATTCTTGCATCATCTACATACATTTACATTCACAGAAGAGATCTTCTTTACACATCTTCTTCTGATCTTTATTAAATGTGATTTTAATCTGGAAAATCCTTGACCAATGCACCACTGATAATTGGCCTAACACAGAACCACTACGAAGGAGGAAGAGAAAAAAGTCTCACTGATACACAGTATTTTTCAGCAAGAGACTCAATACCAGCTTCGAGCCACACTGAGTATGAAATCTGTAGTTAAGGTCGATTAGTTTTCAGATTGTAAGATGCCCTTATAATGTCAATAAATCAGAACAAAATTTCACACAAGAGAGTGACTAACAGTATTTTGCTGTCACATTAAAGTGCAAAGATGTCTAAAAGCGTAGCCACAAGGCTGACATTCTAATTAGTTATGAAGGTGGTAAAATTCATGTAAATCATGTTTGCCCTTTCAAGCTAAACAATTAAAAATTGGCAATGGCATTAGCATTCTCATTAAATCTTGAATAAACAAAAATCACCCAAACTCCTGTAGAAACCTGGCCAGAAAACAAACTACAGTTATTAACATCAGTAAGAGAATTAGTAAAGAAGTTAATTTGAATGATTTTATGGCAAATTCTTCTAGATGGAACATTTTTTAGAGCTGGTCTTGAGGAATTCAGAAATATGAACTGAGAAGAACAAATACAGTAGATGAAACTTCCCATACTGTAAACATTCTCAAATACGGCCGAGCTCTTGGCAAATTCTAAAAATAATTTTTCACAGAAAAGCAGATTTCTTGTTCTGTAACTACCTACTTCTGAGATCCTGAAAACTTACACTGTATCTTTTATTTAATGCTTTATATAAAAAAACATTATTCAGCTATTGTACGGCTGAATTTTTAATCATACACAAAAATATCTTCCTTTAAAACATTAAAAATAAGCTGGGAAGTTACCATCATGTCATTAGGACTTAGACAACTCAAACTGAAATGAAGGTATTGTACCTGCATTAGTGAGTCCAGCATGGTAACAAGTGACAGCTACCTCAGTGACAGCGGAATGCTAATGGATTTATGCAAGTTCCAGGCCAGAAGTGGCCTGGGAATGGTTATTTTAGGGTGTATGTGCAAGATGAGATTTGTCTATCTACCTGCATATTCACCCAAAGAAAACTCTCAAAATGGTTTAATGATTCACTTCTGTTACTTTTTATGGAGGCTTAAGTCTGTGTAACAAAACATATTCACTCTATCAACATCGACTAAACCTGTGTATAAATACATAGTGGAAGGCTGCTCAGAAGTTTTGTCTTTGTACTAACATATCACCTAGCATTGCAATATACTAAGATCTTGAGTGATTTTCAGCTGCTCAGCTGAAAGCAAATAAACTACCAAAGCAGGTTAACCCTAGAAAGGCATCTATTATCTTCCTTTGTGCATTGAAAACCAACTAAACAAACAATAAAATTAGATGTTCCTAAGGCACACAAGTTTATATTCCGAGCCAATGATACATTATCTCTGCTTTGTGCAGTGTAGTTTCACTACACAAAAGGGAAGGAAGCTTAGTTTTTGAATGGTTCACAAAAGGATTTCCTTCCAGACACTAAAATATTTCACTTATCTTTATCAAAAATACCCCTATTTTAACCACTCCAAAGCCTCGTGTTGTCTTTGCGCAGAAGTTCACAACAGAATAAAGTGAGAAGTAGTATTATGGTATTGAAATGCATGATATATAGTACAAAGATTTTCTTACCATTCCTTGGAATGGTCTATATGAGTCACAAGTAAAACATACAGAGTTACGTGACTTGTATACACTTAAGACAGGAATCATGGTGACATCCATCACTACAATGCACCATGCATTCTGTGGTATGCTACAGCGTATTTCATTTTGTGTTAGAATTCTGAACTACTTTATGAATTTAATCCACTTTCCTTAAACTGGTATTTCCTGTCTAAAAATATGCTGGTTTGTGGCTAGTGCCTGCAGGAAGTATAAAATGAAGGAAATGATAAATGTCAATAAGGAGATGTAAATAAACATTGATAATTATAACCCTATGGCCCAGAGTAGGATCTTCCACATAAAAGTCTCAAAGGTATTAATATTATGCAGGCTTTCAGCTTATATACGCTACTAAAAAAGTTCACAAAAACATTATAGAGCAATGAGGACATAAAGTAAACATTCAAAATAAATGCCAGTTAGAAGGTGACAGAGTTAGGGCTCCACGGGAACTGCAAATATGAGTTACAACTTAAAAGATCACATGCCATTTTCCCCACTAGTGAATGATTGTGCAAAATTCCTATTCAAAGTCAATGAACACATAACTCTAGGGTTTTTTTGCTATACAAAGAATGAATTTATGGCAATGTCCCAATTTCATGGGCTGGGAATGGATTAATGGACATTGTGGCCAAAACTGCTTAGTAATATATATGGATTTGTAAACACAAACACCAAACACATGAATTCTGCAGTGGCTTTGTGTGGTATAACAGATTACTGTGCAGTACATTTGCTTTATATTTAGGGAATGTCACTGGGGTTTTGGGTTTGTTTTTTTTTTCTGGAAAGCTAGCACCAAAATCATGCATTTAATCTCATCACATATCATTGTGTTTTCCAACTGTTGGAAACCCCACCGTCTTTTCTATGGACAGATGGCATATAGTGTGTCTGAAAATAAAGGACATGCACAAGATTAAAGCTTCTATGACTCAGATTATTACTCAAACTTATCTGCATTAACCTTAAAATGAAATTAAGAGTATTGAGAAAAAGAAGCCTGCCTTCTAACTGTGTATTTCTTATCTTTTTTTTTCCAATATACGTTTTCAATAAAGAAATAGAGGTGTATTAAAGGTACCTGTGAAACAAGCACCTTACGTATAATGTCAGAAGAAACAAAAATTACTTCTGAGGTACAGACACAGCTTCAGTGTTTTATACCCTTTTACTATACTCATTTGAGCTGATCTATAACTGCAGGTGTTAATTTGCTACACATTTATATTGTCTGTATCATAGTATTTTTAATAAAAGTAAACGATCTTTTAAATTATTACCTACATAATTACATAAAGTTGTTTCAGGCAAATTTATTCAAAGTCATCACTTACCTGTCTAGTCATAAAAGCCAATTTATCAATAAAATATGGTCTTGGGATAACATTTTGGATGATAAGAAAGCAGATAGACGTTAGTGTCAAAAATGTTTCAGTTGAGAAATGACACTAAAAGAGAGACAAAAATGGCATGCAAACAAAAGAAAATAATAGTAATCTATTTTTAAAAACTCCAGACATAACAAAATCATTCTAAATATCGACATTTCATAAATGAAAAATAAACCCCAGTTGTTTTCAATGGCTGTAGGATTTCATAAATAAAGCTGTCTATATATTATCTAAAGTATCTAAATGGAGATGGAAAAAATCAGTAAGAAAGATGCAGTAGATCTGTGTTCTGAAAAAAAAGTCTCCCAGTGTTTTGTTTTAATTTACAGTTATGTATCTCTCTGTTGGATTCCTCTAAGGATTTCAAAAGAGACCCGAGATGTAACCTCATGCCTCTCATGCAAGGCTTTCCTGAAGAAAAATCCTTCTGTGTTACACCAATCTTTTCACCTGATATAGAAGACCAAAACACTTCAGAATGTCTCAAATGTCAAAAATGTAAAAAAAAATAATAAAAAATAGAGTAGCAAAATTTAGAAAATTCTGATAAATACTCCTGACAAAAACGACAAATTCTTTTTAAAAACATAATAATGCAAACCGTTGGGTTATGCTTCAAAACAAGCATTAGCTCCAGCAAATGCCATGAAAAATCCTGTCTGGAGTGCATTATCCCTTCTGCCCACCCTGATGAGGCTGCACTACTCCCTCTGCCACAGCTGATGAGGCAGTAGCAGCTACATTTGATAGGACTTGTAGATGCTTTTCTAGACTGTTCTTAAGACGATTAGTGATAGAGATGCCACAGCACCTTCCCCAGGCATTTCCAGTGTTTCACCAATACTTTTCTAATATCTTTCATGACTTTGCTGCAACAGAAGGCCATTATTTCCTGTTTTAAGCTACTGCAGCTGTGGAAGCAATTTCCTTCTTTTTCACAGCATCCTTTTACATGCATGAAGACTGTTGTATCTTAGCCTTTTTAGTCTCATAAAATATTTAATCCTTCCTCATGTTCCCTCAAGCCCTGATCCTTTTCACTGAGCTCATTGGACATTTTCCAAGGAGTGTCCAAATCTCTACTTTCTCAAAGAGCAGTGCCCAGAGCTTACTACAGTGTTTACAGAAAAGCCTTACTAACCCTGAGTGGACCAAATGACAATGTACTCGGCAGTAGCCATCGCTGTGATATGTATAGTTCACATGCACAGTTAAATCAGGATGAGAGGGGAGAGCTTCGAAAGGGAAATTTTATAGGCCTTTCTGAAGGGAGAAAGTGTCTGTAGAACGGTTGTACACACAGGCGCTTTTTCATAGGAACATTATTTCAAATTTCTTGCAGTTTCTTCCTGGCTTATCTTATTCTAATACATTCTTTATATCTCTTCTAATATTGCTGACATTCATTCTCTTCCGTGTCACATTTTAACTTCCTGATGTTTTTGCAAATCACTGTTCCTCAAGCCATTGTTCCGTTGTTTCTGCATTCAGGCGGCTAATTATTCCTATGTGCAGGACTTTGCACTTGTCTCTCTCAAAATTCATCTTGTTTTTTCAGGCCATTTCCCAACTTAGACAGATCCCTTTGAATTTTAATCTTGTTCTCTCCCATACTTGCAGATTTCTCCAGGTTTGTTTCAACTTCAAATTCAGGAAGCATACTTTGTACTGCATTTATATTTCACCCTGGCCATTAGTACTAATAAAGAATAGTACATGTCCAGAATGACAGTTTTATTTGAAAATTAATTCGACATAGCCTTCTCTTTTGAGAAGGCTCTGGAAATGGGGTTTTTTCCAACAAGTGTTGCATCTGTGCTATAATGCCAATCAATAGAAAATGTCCTTTCCTTGAGGATGTCATCTGAGGCACTTTCAAAAGCACTATTTAAGGTCAAGATCTATGATACGTGCTGCTGTTCTCCTCTCCACAAAGCTTTTTAACTGGTAAAAAGTGTATTTGGCTAATCCACATTGGAAGTTACTTACTAGTTTGCAGGTGCTTACAAAGAGTTTCACTACTTTAACATATTTCAAGGAATTTTAATTTAATGGGGTAGCCTGTAAGTCCTTGAGTTTTATTTCTGTTCCACTCCCCCCTCCTTTTTTTTTCTTTCTTCTTCTTTTTTTTTTTTTTTTTTTAAGGTATGCAATGCATTTATACATTTTTACCTGTTAGCATTGCATTCCCTTGAGTTTTTGAAAATAACTACTGGTATTAGGCAATCTGAAGACATATGACTGATCAAATATTTTAAAGTTTTAGATCACATTTTTTTCTCCTAGTCTGCACTGAGAGTCCCTTCCTTTTTTACCAGTATTAGTTATGTTAGCTGCTAAACTTAGCAGATCTTTTTGAACATCACTGATGAAAAGAAAATGATTTGACATTCTAGGTGTCTTCTGTTTCTATTTTTTTCCTTCCACCAAGTTATAGATCTATATTTTTCTTGAAATCTTTTTGTCTGGCAATGTACAATAATACATATGTATTGCAATACAATGTCTTGCTTTCCTTGATGTCTTCCTGCAAGTTATATCGCATTTTAGAGTCCAATCTTTCTGACTTTGTCATTACAAAAACCATAATAATATTGTATGTTTGTTTGGGGCCTTCTTTCTTTGTACTAGAATTTGTTTACCTTTATTTACTTGTTTCAGTCAAGGTAAATGACAAGCTTGCAATTTACTGGTCTTCTGCATTTACACTTCACTCATATTAAAATAATTTGCTTTCATTTCCTTAAAGATGTCAGTTCTTCTTAATTCCTTTTGACCTTTGGGTGGCCCGTATATACTCCAAATTTATTGTTTTCCAGCAATAAAACTAAATAATAATAAACCACAGTTATTTACAATACTACTGAAGTCATGCAAGTTTTTCTACTGTGGTAATTAAAACATAATCTTGATCTTGAATTATAGCATCCAGATCAAAAACTTCTCTTGAGAGATAATATAGGAGACTGACATCATAAATATTGACTCAAAGAAATTAATTAAAATCCCAAATAATAATATTCAGGATAGGTTTGCTGGAACTAACAAGCTCCAACTTGTGCCTAAAATTCTGTTAGACTATTGTTTTGCTTGAAGTAAGGCTACCGTCTTCAGTGAAAAGGACAAGTGAGATGCTAAATAGTTGTTGCCAAGATCTTCACTGCTGCAGAAAATCAGTCTTGACAATCTTTGGATGGGCTGCTTCTTGCAGAAAAAGGATAATGAACAATGAACAAGCATTGCAAGGCTGCTCTATCAAGATTGAGAATTAATTTCAAGTGTAGACAGAGGTCACTCTGCAGCATGGAGAACTCTGCATGCCTATAAATGCCCCAGAGTGTCTTTTACCATCAATACATCTTTCAGAATCTCAGTGCAATGGATATGCCTACACACACTGCTTTTAGGCTGGTTACAACACACAAATGTGAAGTGGAAGATCTTACTGCAGGCTCCCAGATCCTTCCCCTTGCCCTTGCCTGTGACTACTTGGTAAGAGTTATTTTGATACATGCAGAAAGCAAATCATCCATATTGTTAAGTTCTACATTTTTCTAGTGAGAATAGCTAATTTATCGTATTGTCTTAAAAATGTGTTTTATTTGATTTTCACCTTTGTTTCCTAGGGAAACCAGGGTCTGGCTGGCACCTGTCTTGCTATTTTTGAAGCTACTGCTTGACTGAAATTAATTTTTACTAAATACTCAAGGCTCCTGCACTACCAGGAGAACTGGAAAAGGGACAGAAGAGAAAGAAGAAAGTTAGTTCCCCTTCTGATTGAAAGGAAGCAATAACTAAACTTTTTTATTGATGGTGAGAGGAAGAAACCAAAGGGGATCGAGTACACTCGCTTTTAAGTTTGAAGAGACAACATCAAATTGGGCAGGAGTGTTGATCTACTTGAGGGTAGGAAAACTCTACCAAGGGATCTGGACAGGATGGATCAATGGGTCAAGGTCAACGGTAAGAGATTCAACAAGGCCAAGAGTTGCAACCTGCACTTATGTCACAACAACCCCAGGAAACACTACAGACTTGGGGAGGAGTGGCTGAAAAGGTGTCCAGCAGAAAAGGACCTGGGGATGCTGGACAACAAACAGCAGAATAGGAACCAACAGTGTGCTCCGGTGGCCATGAAGGCTGACAGCATCCTGGCTTGTATCAGAAATAGTGTGGCCACAAGGACAAGGGAAGTTATCATTCCCCCGTACTCAGCACTGGTGAGGCTGCACCTTAAATGCTGCGTTCAGTTTCGGGCTTCTCTCTACAAGAAAGACATTGAAGTGCTGGAGCATGTCCAAAGAAAGTTCATTTTTAAAGGAACAAGCTTTAATTCCATTGAGGTGTTTCACAGGCATTTCTTTGTTGGTTGCTAATACATCAGAAGCCCCTGGCTCTTCTGTGTTGCTCAAAATGCCACCCCCTTCTCCTGTTAGCTCTAGTCAGGTCTGGTCAGCTTGTTATCAAACATGACTTTGGCCCACTTGGTCTGTTGAATACTGTCAGGTCCCAACAGACCCAGCTACAGAAAGGTAAATGGATCCATGATCACAGAAGCCAAAACCCTGGATATCTAGACAGCATCACTTCAAATAATATTACTTGAAGATCTGAGCATAT
Source organism: Actenoides hombroni (assembly GCA_024336885.1). Classification (NCBI taxonomy): domain Eukaryota; kingdom Metazoa; phylum Chordata; class Aves; order Coraciiformes; family Alcedinidae; genus Actenoides; species Actenoides hombroni. Next base: position 230,356 of record WUAM01000314.1, read on the forward strand.
TAAGATGTTAAACAGACAAGGGAAAGTAGAGATTTGTTTTACACTAAATAAGAAGTTCGGTAACATTAGTAGAAAAAAAAATTTCTGTTTATTCATTCTAAAATTAATCAAGTCATTCATCAGAAACTGTGGACAAGCAAATAAACACTTTCTAAAATGAAAGCCATGAACTGGTTTTTTTTTCTAGTGAATGCATATCCTGCCCCACTACACATTGGTGTTTTATTTCTAAGAGATAAACTCCCTGCATATCACCCCATGTTTTCAGCTCTTCCATTCACCTTGTAAATAAGATTTGGGCATCTGGCAATTGCTGCCATCGCAAAAAGGAAAAATCCTTTCTTAAGAAAATCGCAAAAACTCTTTCATTTAAAAAAGCTCAATTTCTTGGTACAACTAAAGGTGATAGTGATCCATTCTTGAAGAGATGTTTTAAACTGATGAAATAATGAAAAAAATCATGTAACAGATGCAGTTCTACAACAAACAGTCTTGGTTCAGACTCAAAATACCTGATCTCAAACATCTGATGCTAGGTTATTGCCAAATAAAATTTGTCAAATTACTAGTATGCTTCCAAACCAGCCAGCATGTCTTATTGCTCAACAAGCAATTGATCTTAAATGGCTGCAGTCTAATTTCACAGCTGCTGATGACTCCAATATCTTTAATATGTTTCATTCATATTAGTATCTCCTTCTAACTCACATCACAGATTATCTTCCAAGGATGGTTTATGAGATCTCAGAAAAAATCTGGAATTACATGGAAATTAAAATTATTCTTAGATTGGAAAAAGCTTTCAAAAATGTGAGTTTTCTAGTACACAACATAAACATTTCCTGCAATTTCCTGTTTCATTATAGAATCATAGAATAGTTTCATCTGGAAGAGACCTTCAAGATCATCAAGTCCAACCTTATTCCTAGCCATATCAAA
>WUAM01000314.1:248334-261491 GCA_024336885.1 Actenoides hombroni
CACGGAGCCCTGCTCAGACCACACCTTGAGTACTGCCTTCAGTTTTGGCCCCCGCTATAAAAAAATAAAAGATACAGACAGGCTGGAAGGTGTCTAGAGAAGGGCCACGAGGATGATCAGAGGACTGAAAGACCTGCCATATGAAGAAAGGCTAAGAAAACTGGGATTTTTCAGCCTTGAGAAAAGAAGGCTTAAGAGAGACCTTATTGCCATGTACCAGTACATAAAAGGTGGCTACCAAGAAAATGGAGACTCCCTTTTTACAAGGAGTCACATAGAAAAGACAATGATTCTATGATTCTATGACTTTTCTATTTTATACCTCTGACTCTTTCATGTAAAAACCAGTACTTGAAGCAGACAGCAAACCTCCATGATAAGAAAAAAAACCCACAATGAACCAGTACAGAACTATAAAGCACGAACTCAGTCATGCAAATGTTATTTTCACCTTATCATTCAAAGTCAACTGCAATAATACTATGCTGGGAATATAAAATAAAAATTTTGTAGCAAAAGCAAGCAGGAAGAACCTTTAATTATCATCGTCCACCTGGCAAAACGATATCACATGCTAATATCAACAAGCAGAATTATGATAGGGACTAAAAGAAGAGAGATTATTATCAACTATTAAGAGTTCAGTAAATATGTATTCCTACACTGTGAAGGAGACAATTATTTTTGTACACAATTTATTAGGGCTTCAGAGATAGGAATCTGAATTATTCCTGCATGTAGTTTTATAGAGCATGAGAATTACTTATTTGTCTACTGTGACACCTGCTTATTTTTTTTTCCGTAGAACAAAAGCCAGTGCTTTATAGATTTTCTTTTCCTATACATTCTAAAAGAAATGTTCTAGTCTAATCACCTTTGCATTTTTTAAAGAGAGCGCACAATATAAAGCTACAGACCTAAATCCATCTTTGTCACTTCTCATAAGAAAGGCAGATTGTCATATGATTTTCATGATGCATTAATTAAAAATATGATGTGTCAAAAATATAAAATGAAAACTAAAATTCCATTTCTACCTTATAAAAAAAAGCGCTATATTTAAATACACTAAATGTCTTATTTTAAATATTACTCATAGACAAAGTGGGGTTTATTCCATTTCTCAGTTTAGGGTTTTTTTTATCATTTAGAGTGCATTTAACTTGAGGATAAAAAGAAGTCTCCATTTCATTTCCATTTGGAGTTGAACAGTAATTTCTTACAGGCTATTCTCACTCAGAACTAAACCATGGTGATACATACTTTGCAAGAATATTAGACTTCATCCTCAGTAAAAACATAAACTTAGAGATCTAGGTACCTGCTAGCTATGTCTAATTGACATTAGCTATGTCTAGCTAACATATGGCCAGATACAAGAATAATTTTTTACTTTTCATTAACTTAGGCTGTTAAGATATTACAGAGATATCTGCAAACCAGTGTTTCCAAAATCTTTTTTTTTTTTTTTTTTAAAGTGCTGCTAAGATTTGCTTCTGGGAAAATGATAATATATAATGAACCATTCAGCTGGAGAGAAAGTGTGATGTCTACTTGGACATCTTGAAAAAGTTGCACCTCACTTCACTTAAACTTTTGGAAGTTAGACTAAGTCAGATTTTCCCAGTGCTTTCTTTACAGACATCTGAGAGAAAAGCTTTCTCCAGGAGGTTTCATGTTATGTATCTTACATGCTTAGAATAAAATGAATCATGCTCAGGAACAGCTCCATTTCTCGCTACTAAAAACACAGGGAGACAAAGACAACTCACTTAGAATCAAGACAGCTGAATTTACAAGCCTGAATTTGATGAACAATGTCTCATCACTCCATTTTATCAATTTTTATAACTATAGAAATGGGGCTGATAACAATTTGTAGCTTCTATTTTAAGGCCAAGCTCCAAAATACTTCGTTTTCATTAAAAATGGAAAGCTTTAAGGCTAATCACAAGACAAAAGTTCTTCTGTTCCTAACTCTTAAAAAAAAAGGAAAACTGTATGTGCCTCGATTATCACGCCCACTTTCCAATCAACCTATTTGCTCTGCCCATGACAATTTTACCTTCATATTTCAAATCTACTCCATTCCCTCTTTCCCATTCAAGACTTTGTCTCTGCTCTTGTGTCTTTATGCATTTGTCCTCCCTCTCCCCAAACCTTCAGTATGGAGCAGACAGCACTGTGGTTCCCTCTCTCTATTTTTGAGACACTCATGGAAGGGAAGAAAGCAAGGAACAGAAAAGCTGAATGATCGGTTTTACATGAGCCAACTTGGTTAAAAAAGAGGGCTTTTGAGAGGACTTTTAAGTTGTACACATGCTTTACATGAAACTCCTACTGATGATGAACTAGCTTTTGAGAAGATACAACATGAATGGTATGACCTATGTCAGTTCAGTGAATGAGTAAAGAATAAATAGTCAAAATATACCATGAAGAGGGGATTCTGAAACTATACACAGTGAACCCATTTAGCTCACATTAGTTGGTGATAAAAAAACCAAACAAACCAATACTGTTACTAAAACATAGTAACATTAATCTTAGCTACACAGTCCCAGTGGCATACGCATTAATTATCGTGGATGAGGGAGACTGGGAGGGTCAGATTTCTGCTTGCCTTCTCACTTCACTATACTTGATTTTTCATGGTGAAAGGCATTGTGGAGGGATGATCTGTGATATCAGAGTGGATAGAAATTGATATGAAACCTCTGTTCTGACAATTGCTAGCTGACTCCCAGCATAGCTCGAGACCAGAAGATCAGCAGTGTGCAAGTTGTGTCCCTGACAACCAGAAGGCTTCAGAATATTCAATAACTTTTCACCGAGCATTGGGAGGCCACTGCACCATAAATGCTTTAGTACCAAAGCCAAGTGCTTTTCGCTTCCCATTTTCATTGCTGCCTTTCCTCTAGTATATATGCATAACACGGTTGTTTTATGTTCAGTTATAGCTGTACTATTTATTCACCATTCAGTTATATGCTATTTTACTGCCTTTGCTCCTGTCTCTCCCCAGTTTCTCCTCTTTTCTGATGCACTAGTACCTATGCCTCTAATAATTCATCTTAAAAGACATAGCCAGGTACTGTGAAAATTTTGTTCCAGATGGCTGCATACAGCAGAGAGCAAAGCAGATCTCTTGCAAGAAGCATAAGCACTGGGTACTCACTGAAGGACTGCTAGGAATAGAAAAGAAGAAAGAGAATGTCAAATAGAAGAACAGAGCTGTTAAAAGCCTTGGAAGAATAGCAATCTTCCTCCAACACCCCTCTTCCCCTCAAAAAAACGCAACAACAAGATCCAAACCCCTTCCAAAACCCCCAACCTATAAAGCAAAAATAAAGACTGTTTATGTTACATATTACCCTCTTTTTATGACTAATAGGTACCAAACATGGATTCAGTTATAAGATGCCTTCTTCCACAGGTTTGTGTTGTGTTTAGCTGGATGATGTCCAGTTTCCTTCCAGCCTCAAGCATTCTGGGATTTCTCCACCCCTCTGTGCCAATCAGGGAGAAAGAGGTAGAGGAACTGGGAATGAAGAAATGAAGCTGAGCATGGGCAAGAATATGGAGGGTGGGGATAAGGTCGGGGGAAACTTTTGTCTTTGTTTAGCACCATCTTATTCTATTTTAATTGTCAATAAATTAAACCAGTTTTCCCCAAGATAAGTCTGATTTTCCCGTGATAGTAATTGGTAAGTGATCTCCTTGTCTTTATCTAGACCTATGATCTTTTTCATCCTGTTTTCTGCCCCTGTCCTTATGAGGAGGGTGAGTGAGCAATTGGCTTGGTGGACATTTGGCTATTAGCCAGGGCTAACCCACCACACCAGCAAAATCCATGTCAGTACTCAGCACACAGGTAAAGATGAAAGATACTGAATTCCATCAGTCTGAAAGACTTAAATCAGCAATGTTGCAGCCCTAATAAAGACATCAATAAGAGCATTGGCAGCTCAGATGAATCCCCTGCAGTGCAATGGACAACACTGCAATGCAAAATAACACACAACCTACTGTTTCTTATGTAGATGATAAATGACAGAGGACAGTAGAATATACAGTGAACACAGAAAAACAAGAAGAGACATGGCAAAAAGAAAGAGAAAACGTAGCTTCTTCATTTAACTTATGAATAGCTAATTATTGTGCAACACTCAGTGGGTTTTTAAGAGACACTTTCAAACATTTTTTTTGACAAAACTACTGTTAGAATCTTTATTATTATAAGCAGAGATGACTATTCATATATTTTGAAATTTACTTTGCTCTACAATACTAAGTATCTGCCAAAAAAATGTAAGATTGTTGTGTGAAGGTCTTATGAATAGCACCTTGGGAGTTTAGAGTTTAAAATATATTTCTGTATCATATATGATATATATAGAATACACATAGCATCTATATATTCTTTATTAACATGTAGAATTCATTGGATATTACAATTATTACATAACTACTTATATATAAGTATATAATATAGACTTATTTTGTATTATGTTATTAAGAATATGCAATACTTTATTGTATTCATTATATTACATAATGTATGCATTGTTTATATATGAAAAATATCTTAGCTCTGATCCAAAGGTGAATCACACTGCTCTTTAAATTCATGAGGGATTTTGACTACTTTTTAGCTAATGGACTCAGAGCAATAAAAACAATTTATAAACATTGATCTATAAAAACAGGGTAGTACTACACTGTGGATTTCCTCAAATGCAGACTCCATAATAGTGATTTCTTTATGGGATAAAATCTGTGTGTGATAAATACAGACACTGGAAAACATGAGGAACTAGTTGTAAAGAAGAAGAGAAGCAACAGCCAGAGAGGGCTTTATTAATAGAGTGATCAAAGTCAGTAACTGCATACTGCTTGCTTGTTCTTTTGGCATTCCTGTGGAAAAAAAAAGACATTTATACTCCTCAATCATAAGCAGGATCACACAACAGACTATGGCAACTTATCTAATGTTTTTCACCCTCCTAAAAACTGCTCAGATTATTGGGGCAATAATATTCTTATATATATTATATAATATATAGTATACTGTATACTGTATAATATATTATATATATTATATATACTCCTATATTTGTTTTATACAGAAACTGCTGAAAAAACACAAGAGGTAGAAATAATTTTCTTGTAACTGGTGAATTCAATTATACCTTTTACTGAGCCTTTATTTACTTAAATTGACAGCACGCTAGACTGCAACATTTTGTTGAGTGAACATTTGTATGAACTAGAAGATTACACTAGAACTGGTAATGGAATTTTAACTGCAGGAATATAAGAGAGTTACAAGGGTGCATCTGTAGAACTGCAGTACATTAAACATCCATTGTTTCATTTGATAAGGAGGAACACAGACACTAAAATGAAAATGTGGTCATGAAAGAGAGTTTAATTAAGACACACTTCTATATCAGTTAGAGATGTACAGCAAATCAAATGGTTATGCACACGCTTACAAAATGCCTTGTTAAGAACGATTGCTTTACGAAGTGCCCTCTACCAACACCTATGCAATAGAGTTACGGTTTTCTACATATGATTTTTCAAGCTTTTTAAGTTTGCTTCTTATATTAAGCTACCAACTGTGTATTCAACATTACCATACCGCTGGAAGTTGTCACTAGCTGTATGCAGGAAATCATAGCAAACATGCATTAGACTGATGATTTTGGTCAACCCAAACCTACAGAGGAAAGGAAAGATGTACCCACTGAGTAGCACTTACCCAGTTTGCAACTTCAATCACGTGGCTGGCTGGCTCTTCAGGGTGCCTATCTCTGCACTTAAGACCATCTGTGCTGCCTGCCCATGAGCCACCGCACAGCCAGAGGAAGCTCTCAAAAGTGTTTTGGTTTTTTTTCTTCTGCTCAGAGTAGCTGGTATTTTGGTGAGTTGCCTCCACAGCTCCAAGGAAAGGTTTATATAATAAAGAATTTGGGTAAATCTTTTCTTGTAGGGGATGTATCTTCATAGTAAATATGCACCCACTGATCTTCAAGCAAATATAATACGAAATAAGATAAATCTTAAAAGAAGTTTTGACATTTCCTGTTGTTGAATTCATCAGGACAAAGACGGAGACAGGGGACACAAGTATTTATGGAATGATGTACATTTCCACATAACTGTATGTTATAGTTACAGAGCCCAGGAAAAGAAATGGGTTTGTATTTAAAATATTTAGTTACTGTTCTATAATATTTAAGGATATTTGTAGCTGACTACTTAACCACAAGAATCCATAAAGTAAGATGAATTCTGTTTTAGCTGTTTGTATAAGGAAACATGGAAAATAACTTAGCAAGGACAGGCCATGTCATGTCAGGCAGAACACAGAATCATAGAATTGTCAGGGTTGGAAGGGACCTTAAAGATCATCTGGTTCCAACCCTCCTGCCTTGGGCAGGGACATCTCCCACTAGAGCAGGTTGCTCAGAGCCCCATCCAGCCTGCTCTTAAAAACTTCCAAGGATGGGGCTTCCACCACCTCCCTGGGCAACCAGTGACAGCATATAGCTAGGAATTTCAAGGCATATATTTGGCCTTCTTGTCTATTGTCATTTTTTTTCCTATCTATTCTTCCTTCTCCTTTTCCTTGGTATGTTATCCTAGAAGGAAACTTATCATATGAAAAAAAAAAAATTAAAAATTTAAAAGATTAGTGGGAGCTCACTGACAGCCTTAAAACAGAACACTGCTCAGATTTTTAGGGTCAATCATTGTAATCTGCATGGAGTGCAATTTGATTAGGACGATGCAGAAGTTTTCACAGCCGTTCCCAAGGGGGGTGGAAGGTGAATTTAGCTGGCGTTTGAGGCCTACTGTCAGGTAATGAGGTGAACTTTCCCTGCAGAGGATTTGTTCCACTTGGGGTCAATTTATTCTTGATGGTTGAGCAGATGATAGGTATTCCTTAAGATCCAGGCACCTGCAGAATGCAGGTTTGTGTTCGTTTTTATATAAGTGTAAATAATCGTGTGATTGAGGCATATCATTTTGATGGAGGGGAATTAAAAAAATCCCTGTGTTCATATATAGAGAGGAGAACCAGCTGCTTTGCCTGGAAAACGCTTCATGGCTTTGGGAAATGTTCCTCCGGTCTTTTTAAGTCTTAGAACAAACACTGCCTGCAAGGAAAGAAATGAGATACCTGAGGATGTTCTCCATCTAAAGCATCGTTAGAAGGGCCTGTCTCTGAGCGCTCTCTCTGCGAGGTGTCCCACATCTCCAGATCCTTTATATAGTTTGCTGCATTAATTTCTTAAGCTGAGATTTCTGTAAGCTGAGAAATTAATTCTTGTGACTCTTTACCAATAGCAAAAGCAGAACATTTTAATAACTGTGAGCTCTTGCTTTTTGTGGAGTCATTGCCTCTACTCCAGCTAGCTTTTGGAGGTAGAAAAGCAAACCTGAGGCTTTACAGTATTAAAAGTTGGTGTCTGAAGAAGAGCATTTAAATGTTTAAGTATCCACATGTTAAAACAAATATGTCTGTCATAGTGTTGTTGAAATATACGTACTCTTGGTACCTTGAGTAATTACAGCCAATGTGCATGCCATTTATTTCTGTTTATTTTCTAGTAAATTCACCAGTTTCTTCCATCAAAATCCCATGTCAGTGTTTTAGGTCTAATGTTCTGTGGCTTTAGAATTATCACCCACATGTATATTCCAAAATTGCAGTTTTACTAGGAAATCATCCTGCAGGGAGCTCTTGAGGCTTTCATGACCTCAATTTAAACAGCGATAAATTCCCAAATCTCATTCAGCCTTTGTTTTCTCTGTGACTAAATCTTTCAGTCACCCACCATATGAGATAATTTTACAGAATTAAAGTGGTATGGGAAAGACTGTTCTAATTAAAGGTATAATAAACTATTAAACTTGAACAAATGAACTGGTGCTCTGGTGGAAAAAAGACAGTAAGCTTGTAAAACCTCTTTTCCTAATTCCAGTAATGGGTGTTTCTCAGGCTTGGTCTGTGTCGCTGTTCTGCATGGCACTCATTGTCCTGGCTAATCCTGGAATTGCAGCTTCCTTCTTTGTAATTTATGGATTCCATTAAAGGTAGCTACGGTCTTTATGTAGTTTGCTAAAGCTTAATTTTCTTGCAAAGTGAAAAAGTAATTTTTCACCAAACAAAACTCCCAAACCCAATCTTCTTTTAAAATGGGAATTGCAGTGAAAACTCCTGTTTCCAAAATAAGAATCCTTGTATTCCTTTTGCCTTTTTTTCCTGAAATGCACTGGATGCGTATCACTGCACACCCTCTAAGATGTGCATTGCATGCAGGTGCAAGTTATTTTACAGGAAGCGCTGAAGGTACATTTTGGTTCTGTCATGATCACAAGTTTTCTAGAAAGGCTTCCTGTTTGAAGAGGAGAGAGAGGTTGCATGGTTATTGCTGACAGGATACTTGAATGACAGTTGATAACTACATTGGAAAACACCCTTGAAGAAGTGGTAGCGTTTAATTTTATCAAAATGAACCCTCCCATGGAAGCTTATGTTCTCCAGTAAAGATTTCAAAACTCTCCAGTGATGATCTCCATTGGCACTGGATCTCTGCACTGATTGTCATAGCTTCGATTCAAGTTTTGGAAAAATATTTTGTGTAGAGTTTACAAAACCTGTATTTGTTATCAGCACCCAGCTTAAGATAAAATACTGTCTCTGGACCTTGTCTTTTACCCTTCATGGAAGTACTTACCCAGATTACTCTTCTATCTCTAGCACCTTCACAGGCAGAGAAGATGAGAACACTGAACTGCTGTTCCAAGTAAAAGGTTAATACTGGGGAGGTTTTTCTGCGCTACGTTTAACAGGGCAGGTTAGGCCATAAGTGACTTCTGCAAAGCCATGTGAAGAACTCCTTCCCCCACATTGACCAGTTGAGGGTCGCAGGGTCAGAGCACTCAATCATGTCTCTGCCCTTCAATTTTTCAAGTGCTTTACCCATCACGTAAATTCAGGACCTAAGAAATACAAAGTTAATGTGGCCTGGATTTGCTGTCTGTATTTTCGTGTCCATAGGTTATCTTAAAGCTTTCTGCTTTCAGTACCTGGCAGCTTTGTGCTTGCAGAGTTAGGTTTGCAGTGAAAAAATTACTGTTGGCAGGCAAAAGATGTTCCTGCTGGCTTTCAGCGAATCAGCATGAACAGTGATGGAAGGGGAATGGGTAAGTTACTACTTCAGCTTCGAGAAAGTGCCATAAAAATCAAGTAGAGGCAAGGAAAGTGAGAAGCCAGAAAAGAGCTGATGATGAAGAAAATAATGCTATTATGCATCCTTTATGTCATGTGTTGTACAAACAAGTTTATTAATGTGCAGGGTAGAGACCATATGGCAATCTCCATTTAATCACCCTTTTCAGTTTCTTGTAATCTGCAGAAACTTTCTGTGTTGACTTTTTTACATGTGGCCTATTATTATTATTAATGAATCTGAGCACACACTTGGCAGAGGTGGGTTTTGTTCAAAAGACAAGTCTGTGCAACTGCTTCTTAGTAGCTTAACAGGTGAAAGCGTGTGTGTTGAGGGGAGGAAGATAAAATTCAGCATGAAAACAACCCATTCTGAAAAGTAATGTACAGCAATTCCATTATTGCTGGCAGCTTTCATGGTTTTGATAACTGTATGAGTAGGTTTTCATTTTCCACCCATAGCTGGAGGTGGAAGAAGCTAATGCCTGGATCAGATCACTCATCATTTACTGGTTTCGTGAACTATCATAGATCAAAATATTTTTGGTCACTGATAAAGTTGAAACAAGTGTCCTCATAGATATCAGCATTTATTATCTCTTCAAGTATCTTCTTCAGTAGTACCTTGTTACCCACTTTCTCATATGTTATGAAACTATAGGAAAGAAATAAAGTTCTGAAGTAATATCAATTTCATGAGCCTTTCAATTTGTCTCATCTGAAGCTCTTCACCTTGCTAGGATCCTAGCATCATATTTGGTAGGCCAGTCAAATTGCTCTGAAATACTAGCCTTGCTGTGTTTTGCTGCCTCTGTATGTATCTTATTATACGTCTCTTAACTGCTTTTTAGGTTATGGCATTGATATTAGATGACATTATCCAGAGTATGTTATTTTGTAGGTGGCTTTTTGGACTTTTTAAAATTTCATAATCAAAATATGCAAGTTGCATATGGTTCCATCATTCCACTGCATGCAGCAGTGAGCTGAACTTCCTCATTGTCAGTTAGATTTTGTCACTTGGGTTTCGACTGGCATTTTACTAAGCCCTTAATAACTTCCATGCTTGATTCTGTCAAAGCAGCATCGTCTGTCTGCACAGTGAGGCACATTTTAAATTGTTGTCGGTGTTCCTGCACAAAGGAAGTAATCTTTCACTGCAACACTTCACCTTGTTCCCCACGGCTTAATCAAGATATTTACACAGCTGTAGAACTTGGTTTGGTTTACAGAGATTGTGGCAGAAAATGACTTGCTGTGCATCTCTCTGCTTATTTTTGCACTTCCAGTGAGTGTCTAGGTTTCCATTTTCTTGAATTAGTCTTAAAAATCATTTAGTATATTTTACAATATTTCATGTCTTGGAATGGTTTTTTCCCCTTAAAAAAACCCCAAAGTTCATTAGGGCAGTAAGTTACTTTGAAGTCTTTTCTTTCGGAGCTTAGGGAAATTTTTAAGCTCTTCCTTGGGCAAGAGTCTAGTCAGCTGCAAGAGGGTACAGGATGCTTGAGAATAGGGAAACACACTTGATCCTCGAGGCTAACTCCCTGTTTACAGTGTAGCTATCTGCATACTTTTTGACTTAAACTTCAGGAGTTTTAATAGCATTCTGAGAGTTGCATAGTCTAGTGTCCCTTTGTCTTTGCTGGGAAATCGTCTGTTAAAAATGAAAAAAGCCCAACAGCAACAACCACCACTCTTTTTTCTGCCTTCTTGACGAGTTATTTTTAAACCCTGTCAATTAAACAAGTTCAACTGTAGTGATGCACTCGTTAATGGAAAGAATATAAATAGGTTAAAAAAAACCGTAAGACATTGTAATGGGAAGCAGTAATATTGTTAGTCATAAATAACATGAGATTATTTTGCTCTGATTTCACTCTCTAGTATTCCTGTAGCTGTCTGGTACTGTCACCTTAATGGGAACAATAGGGTTAGAAAAGTCTCTGATTGTGGCTGTGTGTATTTCAAGTGACTTCTGGGGTCTTGAAACCAAATCACTGTTGCTAATGATAAACCTCTTTTGTTAGCGACACCTTAGGAATCTTCCTAATCAAAACAACTCTAGGGTCATGCGGCCAAAAAGGCCATCTGGATTAGCTGTAGGATTTAGCATGGCTGATGCTGAAGTTAGAAGTGGCTTTGTCAGAAACTCTTTTAGCTGTAGTATGTGTGCAAAGGGAGTAATAGACTATAAAATACTGTGTTTCTGTTGTGTATAATTGGAGCTAATGGCATGTTGTCTGGGATGGATGTTGGCATAAAGGAGTGCAGAAATGTGTCTTCCCTCGTAAGATGATGGTATGTGAAATATGTGCTGTCTTGCAGCTTGATGTAGTTCAAACATTAATCCAGATGACTTGCATAGTAGGCCCTTTAAAAGAGGTGGTATATACTTTAGAGAAGACTTGTTTAATGGAAATGCAGGTAGCTGGGGGTTGGGAATTATACTTTTAGCTTTTGTTATTTCACTTTAGTTGATTTTTGTTGTCACATTTTAGAATTAGGCCTTTAAGAAAAAGAAACACACATGAAGTTTTAGAAGTCTGAAGGATGTCAGCATGAACCCTGTGATAGAAAAAGGAGGAGAAAGAAAGAGGGGAAAAAAAAAAAAAAGTAGCTGTGGGCAGGACAGAGTAGCCAGCCAGAAAAATACTGGAACAAATGTTCAGGCCTTGCTAGCACTAAAAATAATACAGTGGTAAGTGGCAGCCGGTGCAGATTTGTCCGAAAGAAAGCATTTCAAACGAACAGTGACAGGTCAACAGACCTCGTGGCTGTGGAAGATGCTATAGCTTAACTTCACTGAAAGCTCTGACGCTGTTTTCCTGTGGCATTCTCATAAGCAAGCTAAGGAAATGTGGCACTTTAAAAACATTGTGGGATAGAGGTGGAATCTGTGTCGTAGCTTTACATGAATGGTTGGAAGCAGAGGAGCAAGTGGGTTTAGAGACCAGGAACTTTCCACTAATGGGATTATTAAAGCATGGGAATCGGTTTGGAATAGGTTTCTGATGACATTTGTGCTATTTCCACCCCCTGAGGCCTTGAAGAAGAGTCTATATAAATGTACATCTCACTCATGGTTCCAGCAAAGGGGTTCCAGCCCTCTTTCTGATCCTGGGAGATAAACTCTATGATTTCTTGAGCTTCTTTCAAGACCTAGTTTGTACATTATCTCAGAAAGGACTGGGTTACTATGCTCTTCTTCTCTTGCCAGCTGGCAAGACTAATTATGCACATGTTTTTATAGCTCTAACTGGTAACCAGAGTCATGTTGGCTGTAAAGAACAGGACTCCCATGTGTTGGTTATATCTTCCTGCTATCTTCTATAACAAACCTAATGAGAAAAAAAAATAGAAGATTATGAAAATATTAAATAACTCATTTCAACTTCATTGCGCAAAAAGGACCCTGAACAAAACTCAGTGAACAAATGGACTTAACAAAGAGGGTAAACACGGTTGGTTGTAGATGACTGTAAAAGAAGTACTGTCCATTTCCTGATGAGGTGTGTGCATTTCCCCAGTGTTATGTTTGCATGATTTGTTCTCTTCTTTATACTCGTTTAATTCTCTGAGTATTTTGTTGGCTAGGTAGTGAACCAACTGAGTGAATTCTCTTGGGTATATACAGAATGTTTACTAAGTGATGTGCCCAGTATTGTAGTTTTTATTGAACCCCTGACACAGGTCAAATATATTATTCATATGTTATTACAGTTCATTATTTTTTTAACACCATCAAATACAACACATACTGAATTTTAAAGATTTCCTTTTTGAAGGCATGGGCACATATTAAGGGACAAACTGAGATTACTCCACTCTTCTTAAGCCCAGGCTGGATGGGGCTCTGAGCAACCTGCTCTAGTGGGAGGTGTCCCTGCCCATGGCAGGGGGGCTGGAA
>WUAM01000314.1:261591-274697 GCA_024336885.1 Actenoides hombroni
CCAAGGATGGGGCTTCCACCACCTCCCTGGGCAACCTGTTCCAGTGTCTCACCACCCTCATGGGGAAGAACTTCTTCAGGCCAAAAGAAACATGTTAACATTCTACTAGTATTTTCTAGTATTTACTAGTATCGCCCTTATTGCAGCTGTTTTGTTCAGCTGTATGACACTATTAGTTTTAACAAAAACTCTCTTTTGAAAATCGTTACAAAAATCAATGGTACAACATATCCCATTGTCAATAATAATTTAAAAAAAAAAAATCACACTTCCCTGTCAGAAGTGCTGATATTATAATCCCACAACTGAATGCTGTTTAAGCAAGAAATAAATGCAACCCGTGACACATCATATATACACTTATCAGCTACAGAAGTACTAGATCAGATTCAGTGAAGCAAATACCTGTAACCACAAGCGTTTGTTTCTGGTCCTTGCATGAGTTCAGAAGTTACAACACTGTATTTGCTCCCTGAATCCATCAGATAGAATGAGACTTAGCTTCTTGAAGACTATTTGCGCTACATGCTGTCTGCAGTATTAAATTTAGATGATATGAAACTCAGCTATGACAACTGTAAGAAGTTCATGCATGCTTATTCTGGAAAACATGTTTATATGTACAGACATAAGCTTACCAGTGAGGCAGTGTGTTAGTTTAATGTATATCACTGGGAAAGTTGGCGTAAACCACATCAGCAGACAACATTTATTGGAACCTGTCACGTCTGTCTAATGGTATTTACACAGCAAGGATAGTGCAGCCACAGCAAAAGCAGCATTACACAGAGACCGCAGTGTAGGAGTTTCAGAATGTCCTGTACATTGTGGTAACTTGCATATCCTTTGCAAATCTACTTTCTGAACATCTAGAAGGCAATGCCTTATTACCAGTTTTTACAAGTGGAGAGTAAAATTATGAAGCTTTGGCTAGAAATGCTACCACCATCTAAAAGAGAAAAGAAAGGACATAAATCAAGTTCCTTACAGTCTCTTCTTGCTAAAGAAGGACATCAATGTGCATCTGAAAAGAAAAACTTACTTACAGCAACAGACACGACTGGGCCTTAAGTTACAAAGTATGTCTACATATTGCCAATGTACAACAGGCTCTCTCTGGTAAAGACCTGAATGTTCTCTACATTTTGGTACTTTGAGACGTCATTAAATGAGTAATTGACTTTTTCTCCAGAGTTCTGGCCCTGTTCAGTGGATCCACAGAAGCAAACCACCGGCAGCCCAATGAAATTTTACTGAGTGATTAGCAATACTTCTCTCCCTTGCATATGCTTTGAACTCCCTTTTGTTGTTATGCTTTTATTCATACCACATGATTTGCACTGTTTGACACATCAAGTATTAGCACAGCTAATGAGTAGATTGCCTTTCAAGATTCCATCTGATTTAATATCGCCCTTCTGAGTGGAAAGAGAACAGCAATAACATGGAGAGATAATTTCTCATGTCTTAGAACACGCACAAAATTATTTTGGAGGTTGGCTGACAGTCAATGAAATGTGTTGTCAGGAGAAAGGCTAATAGAAGCTCTGACAACCCAGCCTGTTCTTATCAATTCAGGATGTATAGAGTATTACTCTAAAGGGACTATTGCAAACCTGTAAAATTATTAATCAATTTTCTACAAAAATATACTAGTGTCAGAAATCCAAACCCAGACTCTGGAAAAGTAACAGAACGTTTGGAAAAGTAAGAAATTTCTGCACATCTCTGTTCTTAGGTATTGCAGCAGTTATACAAGCTTCTGCTCATGGGTGCCAAAGATTATTCTTATTTTTAAAGAAATCTTGGGTTTTTTTATGGGCCACCATTTTTGAGAAGTAAAGGCACTTAATCAGTACAAGGGCTGGTATAATGTTTCATTTTGAAAGGGTAGAGAAGTTAGAAAATTTGACCAAATTTTACTTCTGTTATCTGCCTTTTACCTAGCAAATTCCCACTGCACTTTCAGTAGAGGCTTCTGCTCACCCTTGAGTTGTACAGTTTCAAACTGCAGATACATGCAAACTAATACCTTTGGCCTGGACATCCCCAAGAACAATACAGAAGACAAGTTTTAACCATAGAGAGCTGTTAATTTAATTTCCTTTTCTGATGATGATATTTAAATTGCAGACAATACAAGTTCACCACGGGAAAAGTAGTGATGTAATCTTTATCTCCTTTTTAATTCTTACACAGAAAAGCTGCCAACCTATGTCAACCCAGAGTAGATAATATTCCAGTGTAAAAAAAAAAAAGACAATATACCATCTCAGGCTAGCCAGTTCTCATTGACTGCTTCTTACAAGTTATATTACATTGGTAGGCCAAGAAGAGAAAAAATGAATGATGGGTGGGTGGAGGACTGCTATATCCCTGACTCTGTCATTCCCTTTATGAGAAGCATGTTGACCAAGAGCACACACATGACACAGCATACCCTGGAGGCTTAGAATTCAGACGTTGAGTCTGTGGTCCTGCTCAGAATATGAATAGCTCTCTTGCAATGCCTGAGGCTCTGGTACACACATTGTGTGTGTGCAGATAGGTGTATGAGGAAGAGAAGGACAGACTGGTGAAAGCTCTGATTTTGCTTCAGTAAAGATTGAAGGTAAAATTTGTATCTGGAACAAGCATCTGTGAAAACCTGTGAGAATCTTTTCCCAGAGAAAGAGGACTGGAACAGATGACCTTCTAAAATGTCTTTTGGTCCTTTTCTCTGGGGCTTTAGAATTGTTTGATTTTTTTCACTAATGATTTTAATAAAAAGCATAGGCTATTTAGAAATGACTATTAAATAGCTCTACCAGTTAAGGAAGGGTCTGCAGTGACAAAGCATAGGAAACGCACTCTGCTTTTAAGAAATTTAGTAAATTAAAATGCAGTGGAAACTATGGAGAAGCATAAAGATCTATCATGCATGAAACTCAGAAAGCAGATATATCTGAACATTTTTAGACATAACATTGTTACTTTGGTGTAATAGCAAACATGGCTGATGTGCTACTTATTTATTGATGCAGCCCATTCTAATGGGTTTCAAAATGACTGCTGTTAGATAAAAATTCCAGAGGAGTGAATTATTTAATGTTCTTAAATGACATACTTGACTACCTGTTAAAGTTTTGCAATAAAATATCCAAAGGCAAATATACTACTGAATTACACCAGAATCAGCAGATGAGAAAGAAGCCCTTATTTGATTAAAAACCATTAAATCCATGATGACAGAAACTGTATATCAAAAAGCAACACAATGAAAAAAAAATCATTATCTGGCCATTAAAATCATCAAGATTTAATATCAATAATGCTAACAATAGCACTATGAATTATGAGAAGACTTCTCTTGTGGCTCAGATGTTGAGCATCAGCACAGCAGGAGCTGAATGCTTCTTGGACATATGCAGGCCAACTACAAGATGTACCATGACTGAGATTCATGGCCATACAGTTATGATCAGATCCTGTGACCCTCAGTATTACGAGGAGACCTGAATGATATTGCACAGGAGAATTTAAGCAACAAAGACTGTTAACAGTTCTGATTCCCTTTTGAAGCACAAATACATAAACAGCTCAGTTGCTACAGCCACTTCTTAGTAACAGAAATAATGGCCTAAAAAACAGAGTAGTAAGCTCACCAGTAACAGCTACAGCAGGAAAAGCTTGTCAGCAGAGTAGATGAGATTTTTAACATGTGAGCATCTCCTGTCACATATGAGGACCTGTCACCCTGACATGCAGGGAAAATGTCACACAGTATGCACAAAAATTGCTCAGTATTGGTGCAATTAGCAGAGAGTTTAATTTGTTCTGTGTCAACAGAGATGGGTGGATGCAAGAAGAGTCATGACACAGTGGTAAACATGGACATATCTAAATTTCCTCTCAAGAAATAAGGAAAATAAAGGGGAATGGTTGGAGGGAGGCAAGGGATGGGGTGGCCAGAACTGAGATGAGCTGAGAACAGAACGGATGAAGGAAGCAGGGCCAAGACTTGAATTATGAAATCAGCTCTTATAAAAAGTTTAGTTGTCCGGTGCTCATGGAGTCATTCAGATGCCCATGGACCTTCATGACATCATCTCCCATATATGTTCTTTCAGAATTCCCATCTCTGTTTCATTGACTCACTGATTTTCAGTAGATGAAATATTAATGTTGTTAAAAGAGATCTTTATTAAGCAACATGATCCTCAGATGTATAGGTTAAGTGCAAGTCTTAGTTTTCAGATGGGTTTTTTTGGCTATGCTCAACTTTCTCCCTGTGTTCATAAATGGCAGACAATTCTAGTCCATTCTTGAATTCATAAAGCATTTTATTTTCACTGGCACAACTGGAAATCCAGACACAGCACAGTATGCTGTAGTATACGGCTGTAGGCTGACATTCAGATCTCTATATTCTCATCAGAGTACTATCATGTTTTAGGGTTTTTTTTTTTGGTTTGGCCTTGATTTTATCAAAATCTAAGATTTTAAAAATCCCCATGGTTTCTTTGGAGTCCCAGATCATACTTTCAACTGCACTGTCTCTTTTCAAATGTGTTTGGTATAATGAAATCCCAGACTATCTAGGACAGTGAATGCTCATTTATAATTGTAATAAAAATTAGACACATGCCAGAAAGACAGTGTAAAACAGACAATAAGACAATTACATTCAAAGAACCCAGAAGACTTCCTGAGGCAATCCAATTTATGCAAATCCTTTCGTCCATTCTGTGAATGTGTCGTCACTCCTATGCTGAAGTGTAAATGCAATGAGTAGCACCATGCTTCTTAGCAGATGCAATTTATATGAATAGCATTGTTTTTTGTATTAAAATACTCTTGCATATGAATAAGTATGGCGCATACTAGCACTGAATAATCTTATCCACTGTCACTGGACTGTTATGTATCACATGATTTCATCAGAAAGCAAAATATACATAAAGATGCTACACAGAATCAGTAATAGACAAGATGAATCTGTCATTTCTAATACACTTGTACTACTTCTTTGTGATAGAAGGATAGAAGGGATTTGTCAGCAGTGAGATAAAAACAACAGTCAGATACAAAATACTCAAGATTTATCCAGGTATCTACTCATGCTTAGTTCAGGAAGGACATTTTCCCCTATGAGTCAACCTGGCTACAGAAGTGACATGTCTCATTCCTCTGTTGTCTTGTTTTAAACCATTGGATTCTGGTCACAGCTACAACAGAATACGAGAAGAGATGAAGCCGGTAAGCTGACACCAGGTACCTGTGACTATCAGTGTTTACCTTGAGGATACTTGTACCAATTCTCAATGGAAAACTGACTGCCAGGTCACACTAGGTGAATTCAGTGAAGTGTTTTACCTCCTCCAGTGCTCTCAGTACTGAAAGCAGATGTAGTTTGCTAGGATTATTTGGTCCAACCTCAGCCAATCCATTTCATGCCACTGCAGAAGCCTCAGAGATCAGTGAAATAATTTTTGTCCTACTTTTCTAATTGTATCTGCCAGTGCTGAAGACTCCTCAGACTTCTTAGGCTTTTAACACATGTCGATCCTCACCACTTCTTGGGCAGTTCTAGGTTGATAAAATTAATATGGAGAAATTATGAAATAAGATGTGATTTTTTTTTTTCTCTGATGCCATTCTGTCTACTATGGATACTTCAGGAATTGAAATTGTACATGTTAAAGACAGAACTGAAATTCATTTAACTGCTGTCCCAAAACATTTTGGTGAAACTGTTCTATCCAACTAGGTAAATGTAAAATAGACAGTTTCAAGAAATTTGCATGGCGTAAACTTGTGCTGAGGACACAGGACATTGAGTAAAGCATGCAGTGATTCCGCGATGCTTCACAAAATGCATGAAACCAATCCTGAGATTGAAGGCTGGGGGTGAGGAATATGTCGCTGAGATCCTAAAGAGCTAGAAGGTGACAAATGTAGGAATGATAGGCCAGGAGTGGGCAGATGTTAATACAGAAAAATAAGATTATCCTAGATCACTGCTTGGTCTTTAATAAATTAAAAAGAGATAAGAAATTGTCTATATGCTTAAGAATTGTGCAGGATGTAGCTACAGGATTGATAACAGCAAGGACTGGGGTAAGATTTTAGAAGTCTCTTATTATTATTAGCTGTAATCATCATGAAAGGATAGGCTGCGATTTTGGTGATGGAGAGAGATGAGGCTGCATTTTTAATCCTGCCACCAAGTACAACTGGAAGTAATTAGAGATCTAGTCACTGCATTAAAGATTGTTTCATAGATACACATAAAGGTTAAACTGTGAAGTCCTTCCAGTGACTTTCAGTCTTCTGAGTGCCAAAACATCACAAGGTCTAATAGCTAAAAACATGGGATTCATATACCCTTCAGAAGTGTAAAAAAGTAATCTGAAAAAAAAGGAAATTAAAAATGCAGAACCTTTTGGGAGGACATAATTGTCCTTAGCATTTACCTCGCTCTGTCTTATATTACCAAGAGCGTAAATGAAAATAAAGGTGGTTTGTTTGGTTTTTTTCCTATACATAGTAGAAAGTCTTTACTATGAAGGAGACTTCGATTGACAACCTGGTTGAATAACTTCTGTAGTAATAAATCCAGAGAATTATTATCATATTAGGAGTGATAATGCAAGCTCCCTTTGACTAGTCCATCAAAGTGTCTCAGTCCTGACCTGAAGGAGACTACCTCCAAAGATGGAAAAAGTTCAGTCTCATGAAGCACGCATCTCTCAGCCTTTTTCATTAGAACTGCCAATCGTGGTTATCAAAGTAATAGTGATGCCACTCAGGGGTAACTGAGAACAGTATTATTAACAGAATATAGATAAAGTAAGCTGTAAAGCTGAGATTACAAATAACTTTGTTGCATGGTCTCCTTTTCCATCTCTGAAATGTTTAAATAGTATTTACCTTTCTGTGGGGTTGTTCATTCCCCATATCACTACTACACTTATAATGATTAATAAAAAGGGAGTAATTACCTAGATAGTTGTTTTGAAAATTGAGGTTATAGTATCCCAGGACTCCTGGGTCTTTGAAATCTGCTCTAGTAATGACTGATTTATAAAATCACTTTGGGAAATGTCTAGTCAAGCGCAAATTTTAAAGCTACCCAGGCTTCCCAGTACTACTTTTCCTATTGGAAAGTTGCTCCGGACAGTCACTGCTCTAATAGCAAGGACAACCAAATATTTGGGCAAAGCCATTGACAATTTTCTTCTGTATTTTTCTTTTACCATCACCATCTTTCAGGTTCACCAACATTAGCCCTGATTTCCCTGATGTATTCCTAGTTAGGTTTGTATGGCACTATAGATAAACCCTGTTATCACAGCCTTTGTTGTAAGATACTCTACTAGCCAGAAATTATACAGAAATAACTAAAATTTGGTTTAGTCTAAACCAAAAGGCAAATCTCATGTTCTAAGAAATAGCCAGGGTAATGTTCTTTTGAACAGAGAAACCAATCACTCGGTCACTTAAATTTAAAATGTGATTTATAGGACAATTAGGGTAATGACATAACAAAAAAATACCCACTTAGTGGATGAGGGAAAAGCTATGGGTGCTGTCTACCTAGACTTCAGTACAGCCTTCGATACCTTCTCCCACAATGTTCTCCTGGAGAAACTGGGTGCTCATGACTTTGATGGGCCTACTCTTTGCTGGGTAAAAAAATGGATGGATGGACCCAGGGAGTGGTGGTACATGGAGTTAAATCCAGTTGGCAGCCAGTCACAAGTGGTGTTCCCCAGGGCTCAGTATTGGGCCTGTTCAGTTTAATATCTTTATCAATGATCTGGACGAGGGGATTGAGTGTACCCTCAGTAACTTTGCGGACACCACCAAGTTAGGTGGGTGTGTTGATCTCCTTGAAGGCAGGCAGGCTCTACAGAGGTATTTGGACAGGCGGGATTGATGGGCCAAGGCCAGCTGTATGAGGTTCAACAAGGCCAAGTGCTGGGTCCTGCACTTGGATCACAACAATGCAGCGCAAGGCCACAGTCTTGGAGGAAGAGTGGCTGGAAAGATACCTGGCAGAAAAGGACCTGGGCGTGTTGGTCAACAGCCAGCCATATATGAACCAGCAGTGTTCCCAGGTGGCCATGAAGGTGAACAGCATCCTGGCTTGTATCAGGACTAGGGAAGTGGCCACCAGGACTAGGGAAGTTATTTTACCTCTGTACCCAGCACTGGTGAGGCCACACCTAAAACACTGTGTTCAGTTTTGGGCCCATCACTACAAGAAAGACACTGAGGTGCTAGAGCATGTCCAAAGAAGGGCAATGAAACTGGTAAAGGGTCTAAAGCACAAGTCTTGTGAGGAGTGCTCAGGGAACTCAGGTTGTTTAGCCTGAAGAAAAGGAGGGAGAGGAGGGGAGACCTTATCACTCTCTACAACTACCTGAAAGGAGGTTATAGAGAGGTGGGGGTCAGTCTCTTCTCCCAAGTAACAAGCGATAGGACAAGAGGAAATGCCCTCAAGTTTCACCAGGGGAGATTTAGGTCAGATATTATGAAAAATTTCTTCACCAAAAGGGTTATCATGAACTTGAAAGAGAGTGCCCAGGGAAGTGGTTGAGTCATCATCCCTGAAGGTATTTAAAAGACCTATCGATGTTGTGCTGAAGCACATGCTTTAGTGGTGACTTGGCATTGCTAGGTAAATGGTTAGACTTGGATGATCTTAAAAGTCCTTCCCAACCTAAATTGATTCTAAATCATGGACACCAGAACAGGGAAATTAAAATAGAGAAAAATTGGACTTCAGTATGTACTTTTTTCTTACTGGGAGAATGGATGAGTTCCTCTGAGAACTAAATAAAACATGAACAAGAATAGTTATGATATAACGAAAGAATTACTGTTACTATTAGTTATACACCAAATTTGTGGCTTGTTTCCAACTGGCACCTTCTTGATTTTTCTGATACATTCAGTGTGTAAATAAGGAAGTAAAGAAGAGCACCAACAAATGGACAGATGAGCAGACAGATGGAAGAAAATATCCCACATGCCATT
Organism: Actenoides hombroni; assembly: GCA_024336885.1. Taxonomy (NCBI): domain Eukaryota; kingdom Metazoa; phylum Chordata; class Aves; order Coraciiformes; family Alcedinidae; genus Actenoides; species Actenoides hombroni. Next base: position 270,616 of record WUAM01000314.1, read on the forward strand.
TAACTGGCACTGAAATCAGTGCAGCTACATTAATTTATATGTTTTACAAAATTGAGTCCAGGCTGTTGCACTGAATAGTCATAAGAACAAAGTAACATCCCCTGGCAGGCTACGGCCACAGATATAATGCCAAAGTATGGGGAAAAAAAAAAAAAAAGAGAGAAGACAGAGCTATAGTTGCACTGAAAAAGTCTCATAGGAGGCTTGCCATAGTAATAGTCCACCTTATTTTTTCCAACTGTGTAAGTTGGGGTTTTTCTTTCAATGTGAGCATTCATATTGGAAGGGATGGGGAAACAAATGACAATAAAAAATATTTAAAGATGCATTAAAAATTGCTTTAATTGGTAAATAAATTTTTCTAAGTAAAAAAGAAAGTCATTGAGAAAGTTATGAAAAAATAGGACATCAATATATACAACTTTTTTTTATTTTTTGTTAAAGTGCAAATATTTTCATTCTGATCTCACAAAGAATCAGGAAACATGAAATAAAATGCTAAGAAATACACAAGTCACTTTCAACTTTCTAACTTTATCTCTTGCAAAGATTATAAAAAGATCTTTTAGTGTTTCACTGTAAGATAAATGCCGTGTTCATAATCTACCTTTATAATTCTACCCAAAAATAGTCTTCAGAAGAATCCCAAAACCTTGAAAAAGAAGGAAGAAAAATCTAATTTTTATGAACATTTTCTGTTTGGAGAAGGGAAGACACAGAATTGACTTTTATGAAACTATTTTAAATGCTTTGCTGAATCATTTTTTTTCCAAAGATTTCATAAGAGCGAAATTTAGTTGTATGATAAAAACTACAATATTGCGGGACAATGAATTATATAGGAGACAGAAAACACTTAACTGTGTTTTGGGATATGATTTTAGATTTTAATCCACAGTACCTTTTTTATGATAATATATGATACAAGATGAAATAAAAGTTTAACCAGCTGTGCAAAGAATTTCAAAAACAAAAAAAATCAAAGATACTCCAAACTGTGATTTTTTTTCTGTTGTTCACCTACAAGGAAAATATCTCAAGCAATCCAAGCTGAAAATAAATCACGGGGATTCAAATGAAAAGAAAATCACCTACTTAAGCTGCCAAAAATAGTTCTGGGAAAAAAAAGAAAGAAACAAATGCAAGTCCAAAAAGCCTGAAATTTTTGCCCATTAGAAGTAGAGAGTAATAGAGATTTGATTAAAAGTCCTCAAGAGGACAAGATAGTAAATGGCTACATTAGATCTTAAAAGCCCTGACATGAGTTGATCTAATGCCTTTAGCAAGTCCTTCTCTCCACAGTGATTCACAACGAATGGTGCTCCTGACAAGGTATATCCATCCCATGTATTAACCTAATTTACTGTGGAAGGCAGATCACTGGCAAAGGCCCAATTAAAAAGTTATCAATGCTCATTTCATTTGGCCATTATGAGCAGCAACTTCTACTAACATGCTCTATTATTTTTTCAGTGGTGTCTTAGATAGCAATCACAGAACTTTTACTGCATAAAGCCTATGCTTTATCATAAAAATCCTGTTGAATAATGCAGGGAAAATATACTTACAAGGATCTTAACACTCTTTATTTATTTAGTCAGTGTTTCAAGAGATCTTCTCTATTTTCTTTTTTAAGAATGTTTGCAAGATCATGAATTGCAAGTGTTGCTGTCATTAAAAATTTGAGAGAGGATACAGTACTAGGATATTTAAGAAAGCAAGGTTAGGTACTAAATCTAAATCAAGTAAGAAGATGAAGCCCATTAGATCACAACAGAAGATGCTGAATTGCAAACAGACATCGCAAACATAACACTTTCTATTTTTCTAACTGCAGTTGAAGTACGTTATCATTCCTGGTTCTCTTTGAGACATGAAAGACTGGGACTGCTGCATAACAGTACCTTGTGCTGCTTCTGCAGAGTAAAAAGAAAAGAGAAGGAACAATTGGAAAGGTAACAAAGTTAAAAAAAAAAGTCTGGGAAAAAATTAAAATAAGAAATCAGTGACTCTCTCGTCTCTTGGAACCAAACAAATCGTCACAGAAACTGTCTGAAACAAATTGGCAAGCTGCTAGTGACTGGGAACACACACTAAATATTAGTAAGCTGTGACAAATATTAAATTATTTCACTGTCGAAAAGATGCACCTTATTTCCATCAGTGATGTGTACTAAGGGATATTTTTGCATCCAAGGAAAACATAAGCTCTCTGTGCCCTAGGTTGATCAGCCTACCATCCAAACTTAGCTCTTCAGCCTTAAACAATAAAGAATCTTAAACACAAGTTTAATTTGGCTGAGATGACTGGTCTTCTGGATCTCTTCACTGTATAGCATGTTTTCCCTTATTTCAGCTGTTCTTGTGGCTATTTTATTTGAACATCGGAAATGAACTGCACGGTTTGACATCTACCAGGGATAAAGAACATTCTGTTTGACCCTACTTAGGGTTTCAAAAGTTATGAAAACTTGAACTTAATGAATTACAAGACCTGAATGCAAACAAATCCTCACTCTGAAAGTGTGAAGATAGTATCTTCAAGGGGGTTCATTACTTTTTATCATCTCTTTTTTTGCAGAGGATGACCCCAGCCTTCAGCACTGGGGTGAGGAGGAAGTTCTGGAAGGCAAAAGGAGAGTGAAACCCAACGGAATAGACTGTGATCTGTAATAAGGCAGAGAAATGCCAAGAGTTGGTAACCAGCATTTCTACCACAAAGGAAAAAAAAAAAATATTTCCAGGAAGACACTCAGCAATGCAGTATCATGAAGACATGCCCCAGAAGTGATTGTGAGCATGCAGATGGTGGAATAAGGATGGCTGCCATAACCATGCCTTCCTGCTTCTGGGGCTAGAGGTAGAAACTCATTCAAAATGAGACTTGGTATTTTTAATGCAGCACAGAATACAAATGTGCTAGACACAGGGCTTGCAAAGAGTCCAGCTCACTCAGAGATGCTTTAATTATCATTACTGGCATTGCATTCTGCATATTATTATTGCCCACAGTTTTCCAGATTGTATAGGAATATTTAAATGAATTCAGAATCTAGAGACTAACTCGGTGCCTTTGACAAGGTCCTTTCAGGTCCTTTACTTTAACTTCTCTGATATTTAACCATTATCTTTATAAGATCTCATTATTCCCCATATCTAATACATGTTTTTATTCCTATTCCCTTCCTGTGGCTTTTAAAATAATTTGGATTTTTCCATTCATGCTGTGATCAAGGAAAAAAAAGTCAAAATAGTGCTGCAGTATCACTGTGGATGTATACACAATAGAGTACCAAATTAATTCACAGAATCTATAATGTTTGATCACCCAAGGGGAGAGATACATGTAGAAAATCAGTACTATCTAAAAGCAATTTCTGAAGCAATTTGTTCTGCAGAGATTGTCATGTAAGAGACAATGAATTTGATAAACATCAACACATTATCATTGGACCATTCAGGATATGAGTATGAATTAAGCTTTAAATTAGAGATGGAACAGAAGAGAACACTAGAAATCTGTGTGCAGAATAATATGAGAGATGGTTGGTGTATATATTGGACAGGAACAAGTGTGCTGGATACTGCAACATCAACTATTTTTATGAAACCATAGGTACAAGAGAAGAAAAAGTCCACCTCAAAATCACATCATGACAGTTTCATCTCCCTATGGAAGAACTAATAGAATAGCACATTTCTTTTAACCTAAATTATTTAATTTTCTAAACAGCAAAATCAATGCATTAAAAATTCTGAACTATTAAAGAGTGCTGTATTATGTAAAACAAAAAATGGAATCATTATTGTTTGTATTATATTCTGGTAGTAAATAAATAGATGCAAAGAATCTGTGCATTCATATGGTGCATTAATTTTCTAGATGGGGAGGTGAAGCACAAAAAGTCAGGTTTCCAAAAATTCAAGAGAAAATTCGAGGCTAAGCTTACATTTAATTCATGATTAATAGGAACATGTTCAAACAGATATTAATGGGGAGTTTGCCAAATACCCTCTTGATATCTAAGAGGCAGATCAGTGACTTTAACTGCATCAAGGTGTACAAATGGATTTCATTACAT
>WUAM01000314.1:275396-286743 GCA_024336885.1 Actenoides hombroni
AGAGAAACATAGAGTCAAAGAAGGGTAGGGGTTGGAAGGGACCTGTGGAGATCATTGAGCCCAAGCCCCCTGCCAGCACAGGAACACCCAGGGCAGGTCACACAGGAACAAAGACAGGCAGGTCTTGAAAGTCTCCAGAGAAGGAGACTCTCTGGACAGCCTGTACCAGGGTCCCATCACCCTCACAGTAAAGAAATTTTTCCTCATGTTGAGGTGGAACTTCTTGTGTTCCTGTTTGTGACAATTGCCCATCATCCTGTAACAGGGCACCACTGAAAAGAGACTGGCCTTTCCTACTTGACACCCATCCTTCAGATATTTGCAAGATAGTTAAGCTTGTAAACTTACATTTTTTTTCCTTTGTTTTTGTATTATGTTTAGGTCTTTGTCAAACTTGAAAGATCCTAATACATAACCTGTAGCTACACTGTCAAAGGACTTAAAAAAAAACAAAACAAAAACCAAACAAACAAACAAAAAAAAAGATGTTAATTTCTTTAGCTCATATTAGGGACTCAGAAAGGGAGTGTTCTCATATTGCAACAAACATCAACAAAACTGATGTATGTTGCAATACATCTTACATTTAGTTTCTTAACATTTCTCAGTTCCTATTTAAGTACTTGAATAAGTAAGCAAGTTTCCAAAATAATTACCTCAAGTAACATTTTTTCCTACAGATTATTAAGCTGTTAAAATCAGGTTTAGAAGCAACATATCCTGAATGGGGCCAAGTCAAAACTAATTATGTGGCTACTCTGCTTAAAAATCTGAACTGTTGAGTCATTACAGAGCTGTGTTGCAGAAATGCCCTTACACAGTCAGAAATCTCTTCATGGATTTCCACTGCATGGTTTAAACAGAACTTTTTCTAAAAGAGACTACTAGCCTTCTCATGGCCAAAGACAGGATCAACTATTTCCTTCTAACAGATGCTTATTTAATTACACTTAAACCTCGGTGACAGAAATCTTACTATCTTTCAGCAACTTTGAACAATTTGTACAAACAAACAAACAAACAAGAGACATGACTGTTACACACTGATGCCCAGAGAAAGCAACAAAACATTTATCCATATGTATTTTTAAGCAGCAGCGATATGTTTTCAGTTGGGAAATGAAAAAAATGTTTTGGTAGCAAATTCCTTCAGGTAATACAGTCAGGAACATTTTCCTGCTGTTACTCTGGTCATATCTAGCAGGACCAACAGCTCATTTCAGTGTGCACTGAAGATACATGCACAAACGCATGTAAATTTTCTATTAAATATCATTCATTTTTATAGGTGGGAAGTATGCCTATATTACCATTTGAATGATCTGAAGGATTATTTGCATAAATGCACAACCAATTTAACATTTCATTCATAATTCAAGCCTATTTGAAAAATACATGATGTCCCATCTATGAAGTATGGTTGAAAACTGCACCTAACAGGAAGCTCTGCTGTAATTCTTGATTTCAAATGTTTCTAGAGTATATTTTTCCAGCTTTATTTAAAATCTTTCATTCCTCTCTGAAATTATTTTACTCTCTTGTGTCACAAACTCTTTTAAATCCTTTGACAGACACTTAATGTAACTCCTCAATGCTATGAACCTTGAACACATCTCACATGGGAGGTTAGGTAATGCTATTGCCATAATTGACAGGGAGGAACCTCTGGTGAACAAACATTTCTTTGAAAAATATTTTTCTTATAAAACTACATGGAAATTTTCAGTCTTAATACAAAGATGATTTTTTTCAGTTCTTAAAATATGTCATATCTAATAAAAAGTTGATTACAATACTGAAGTTATCCTAATAGTAAATACACAGCTCTACAAGAACAAGTCAGGTCTCAGACTTCATCAGAATGCTTTGTAAACACCCATCAGGTTCAAAATAGATGTACTCATGTGCATGCACATCTGTGTGTGTATGTGTTTTGATGTTTAGCTACCCAGAATGTTTACTCTGAACTGAATCCATCAGAAGGAGAAGATACTAAGGTAATATTTATTTTAAGCAAAACCATCCAACAGGACATTTTTGCACAATACATGCCGTGCCACAGTGATGTATGGTAAACATGACTATAATTCCAGATGTTGAAAACATCTGTGGTACAGCAATGAACAACTAACCAAAGAAGAAAAATGTAGACTTACACTGTAGGCTTACAATTTAGTACATTAGCCAGTTAAAAGGAACTCTGAAAAAGCCTGGAGGACATTAATTACATTCAGAAATCCTTACAGATTTACATTGTTAGTAATTATGAGAAATATCTCTCAAATGAAGTTGTCGTCTTACTGTATAATGCTAAATAGACAAGACAAATACCAGGTGCATGATAACATGATATAGATATGTATATAGGTAAAATACACAATTATTCGGCTAACATTGATGCCTTACAAATAAGTGTGTAAATAAGAGAAATAATTCTAGCCTGGTTGTCTCACAACTTTTCCTGTAGAAACAAGCAAAAAATTCTCTTTGGGTTGCCATTGTAATCAGCTGTGTACTAGATCTGCCACGTGTCAGGGATGAAGATGTTCCACCTTTGCGCACATAGGGATTGTCACATTGAGGTATCTTCTCTGTCCTGCAAACTGAAACTTGAAAGAAACAGAAGCTAATGAAGAAAAAGCTGAATACTGTGTGTCTTGATGGGCACGTGGGAATGACAAAGCTTGAAGTTGCCTAAGGACATTCTGTTTGATATTATAATATGTATTTTAAATAATATTCTCTTGTCCCAAAATACCAACCAATGCAAAAGCTAGCGAACGGAGAAAATGGGGAAATTCTAGACTTTAGTTAGTTTCCCCAAAGGCCCAAAATTTTTTTCAAAGTCTAAACTTTATAAAATGCATACACTAAATTTATTGTCAGATGAGTTGTTCTGCATATCGATCACATATTTATGCACCATAATTTTAATGTGTGGCTTTTCAAATTCTTGTTTTCATCTGACAGTTAAAATCTTTTTTGGTCTGGGGAAGAAAAATGAGAAACAGACCTGTAGAAATCAAGGGTGAGACAGACAATAAGTGTTTACTATCAGTGAACATTAATTTAAAAAAAATCTAAACAAAAAACCCAAATCTAATGTCCTATATAGGAACTAGAGCTTATAAGCAGACAAAGCACAGCTCCCTTGTTAGAGTTCTTTCACTTGTGGTGCTGCAGACTAGTCAGACCTGTCTAAATTCCCAGCCTTAAGTAAAGTAAGTCAAATTCAAGACCTGTGCTGATTTGCTTGGTAAGTCACCCCAGAATTTAGCTCCACTGAAGCATTTACTTCTCAAGGTTTGAAGTTTGTGTCCTGTCACTTTTGCTTACATTAAAATTTTGGTATGCAGTTGATACATTGTGTTGACCAAATCCATCCCAGATCATTTTGTGAAGCAAAAGAAAAAGGAAGCTAGTTTTCAAATACTGATCTTCTATTAACTGAAAACATTATTTCAGTGAAGCCCCTGCCAGAGGGCATTGAAGGGATGAAAGGAAACAAAGGAAGAGAAACAAGTCAACTAAAAGATTTACCTTTAATGGAGAACTTATTTATTTTTTACTTTTAGTCAGCTCAAAAGGTACCAAAAAAACCCAGTTAACATGTTAACATTTTTCTTCATTTTAATTTGTCAAGTTATTTATGAAATAGAAGGTAATTCATTTGTTTTTCTTGTTCTTCTCTCAATGTGGTCAGTCTAAGGCTATGGCAGGAAACCTGCTATAAATTGTCTGCATGTAGCTGTGATGTCCTGAAAGCTATGCAGGGGAAGAATTGTGCCTCCAAAATTTCCTGTCTGGTTTCTTTTTGCTCTAGGCAGGTAGCAGATTTGCTATTGGCCTCTAGTAGCACAAATTATGATGTTAGTTTAGCCGTGCGTGGCTTGTGATTCGGGTCAGGGCAGCATGATGTCTCAAATCCCGTTTTTGTCTGTCTTCTCTGTTGAGTGCAGTGTGTTGATGGCATCCACTGTTTGTGTGCACCCTGTCCATGAGGTGTAAAGAATTCAGCCTCCCTACCCAGGTTACTTTAAGGGCATCTAAATTAAATGACAGGAAAAATGTTAAGAATTGTGTTAGAGCTGAAGAGACAGTGTACACATACATTCACAACACCAATATCACTAGTGTCTGTTTTTACTGTCATTGTCAGATCAATACACTTTTCAGTAAGGGGGAAGACAAAAAGTATTAGCTACAATGAAGAAATGAGAGCACTGAAAGTTCAGTAGGGCTCTTCAGTACTGTCTGTAAGATAAGAAAACATTTCTTCTAGGAGTAAGTGCAAACAGATCATAAGTCTGCCAGGGTTAGCTAAGACAAGCAAGCGGAATACACAAGAAAAAAATGGAACACTCGTTTTTGATGTGTAAATAAAATAGATTCCTGCAGGAATATCTGCAGATCCACTAGTGTAAACTGACAATAATTCATTACTACAGGAAAATGTACTCGTTATTTTGCTTTATTTTGCTAGATATATGTAATATCTTTAGAGATAATTCTTCATTTTGGGAAAGGAAGCTTAAAAATACTAGTTCACTGCAGGACTGAAGAATGAGGAGTTATAGTTGAATATTTTGAAAATCATCCATGAACATAACTCAGAATTTTAAATGATCATTCAAATTGACCAACTTATATTAGTGATTTTTCCATTTTTTCTTGCTATATCAGGCACTTGAAAATGTCTGTGGTGTGCTTTAAGAAATTAATCCATTTAAAATTTTGCCTTGATATACTGAAAATTAGCAAAAATGATTACAGCATTATTAAGGTATCTTGGAAATGTAACAGCTGTGATCTCTGACTTCCATAATGAGATCAATTGTGGTGATGGCCATGGTTTAATTGCACTTCCACTTTTTTATGTTTGGGTTTTTTTTAACAAGGAGTTTCATATCACTCAATTTTATGCATCTCATTGAATCAGATAGATTTTGAAGTTGCCCTACACAGCCGGTAAAAAAGATTAGTTTTACCTATAAAATTATGTAGCAAAACTCTGGGATTGCTCTTCCGAGTAACATCTCTTTGGTGGCTGCTATGGGTATGCTGAGGAATTCCATGGTAAATATATCAGATTCAGACTTGTCTGTACATATGTGTTCTTCCCCCAGGTATTTTAGAATAAAGCAGATCTTCTGGGACAAAATCCTACGGTAACAATTATTAACTGTTTCTGTAGGAGTAAGCTCACATCTACATTAGCTTCAGAAGCACCTCCGTTTAATAAGGATTGACAGCTATTTAAGTCTCTTATGATGCCAGCATTCCTGGAGATTTGTTTAAAAACCCAAGTTTAAGAGCATGTTATCTGAGTGTAAGCCATTCTTCTGAAGGAATGTTTTTAGTGATACAGTTTTCATAACCAAAATCAGAACTAGTGCTAGAGGAGCTAATGATAATTTTTACTATGGCCAAGAAAATAAAAGATTAGTATATTTTTAAAAGATGTGCAACTAAAATACTTTGATAAACTTGTATACCATAGAATGTATTTTATAATATCATGCAATAAAAACATTTTATAAGAGCAGTATTTTTTAGTTAGGTATACTACAAATAAATAACAAAAAGAATAAAACCAAACCCATTTCTACTGTTGACAATTGCAGAAAGCAATGTATTCCAATAGTGCAGAGTATACAATTATCAAGAAACTGAATATCCTTGGATGTTTTGACTGTGTCAGGTTTGAGTGAGAACGGTTCAGTGATTTTACTTTTCAGCTCAGTTCTTCTAACTAACTGCACTGTCTGAAGGTAGCAGCCTGTTCTCACAGTCAGTGTCTTGCTTCTAGCAGTGATAACACCCCATGTTTAGAGTTACTACCAAGGATTGGTGTGCAGACCAAGGTCACTGCTGGATCTTGTGTACCACATTGGGGGGTGCAGAAAAGTAAAAGGCGGCACCTGCAGGGAGGAGCGGACAGGACAGGTGACCCCAAACTGACCAGCGAGGTATTCCATTCCATATAAGTCATATTCAGTTTAGAGCTGAGGGATCCAAGGGGTCTCTGGGCTCTTCTCCCCTTTTGGACTGCTTTGCCAGCTTTTGCTTGGCTTGGCTCGGGTCATCTTTCGGTTCCTTCCTCAGAGCACCCAAGGAGGACTCTGTCCATTCTGCCTTCGATCCCGGCCTGTGTGTTCCTGAACCTGGTACCAGAATCCAGCTCCCGAGCACAGCTCCCATCTGCTGCGGGGCCCAGTCTGGGACTCTCCCGGTGCCTGCTCCACAGCATCAATGGTGAAGGTGATGTAATTACCATCAGGGGGGTTGGGTTCGATATTGGTCTTGAATATAAATTTGTATATATTCCATTTTTATACTTATTAATTTCCTTTTCATTAAAGCTGTTCTAGTTTCCTTTTCTAATCACTAAGTCTCTCTCCCTTATTCCTTCTCTCTTCCCCTTTGGGGAGGGAGGGGGTTAACAGAGAGCGTCTGTTGTAGGTCTAAGGGGCTGCCCTGACCCTAAACCATGACATAGTTTTATGTACTTCAACATAAAATAATGATGTAAGAATTGCTTAATATAGTTATGCTTTTGTTCTGTAAATTTTGTCATGGGTACGGTGATAATTGATATTTTTGTATTTCTTTCAGAGCACTTCACCACATGCTTTTTCCAGCTATTTCATACCATATTTTATATTCCTTCCCAGCCAGGTTAATAGATCTATTAATAGAAATCTTTTAAAACTATGCATAGTGCCTATATTCTGAACTTGTATTTTTCTTTTTGTCAATCTTTCCTCAAACTTACTTTGTGCAAAGAAGCTGCATGTCATGGTTAAATACTCAGACACCCTTTCTGGTCTACCTTTTGCTTACATTTATAATGTTTTTCACTTGTTTCCTCTGGCATTAGTATCCTTGCTGTTTTTCCTGTTGTATACATAATTGTTTGTTCTGTTTTTGAAGTATCCATTAAAAGTCAGCATTTGCAATGCCATTTAAGATTCTGCAAAGTTTCTCTATGCTGCAAATTCAGAATAACAATATTGCTTCTGCCGCAATGCTTTGGAGTAAAGCCAGGCTGGTGAATGGTGATCACTGGCATTTTATTTTACAGTTCAGACAACTGCATTTTCTCCAGAAGCACACTGGAGCCTAAAATTAACTTATGAATATGTGTTGATGCTACCCAGTATGGTTTTTTTGTTCATTACTTTTGTTATTTTGATATTCTGTGCACTTGATAGTTTTATGAAATGAGATGGTTCTCATTGTTGGGTATCTTTATCCTAATAAGAAAGTATATTCAAATTCTCTGAGTTATTGTGGTCATGACAATATTGAGTAGATGGTTGGACTTGATGATCTTGAAAGTTATTCCCAACCTTAATGATTCTATGATTCTATGATTAAATGGAGTTCATCTTGCATGTACAGGAAAGGACACATGCTGTGCAACAAATCCTGCATCTCTCACAGTGAGCTTTGGGAAAATGCCAGAATGGCTGAGATGCCCAGAGCCAGACTTTCAGATACTCTGCACATACAATGCGTTTAACAACAACCCTCAGCCTCTCCTTTGAGGCTGTGGATGTAGCTGGCCTTGGAAGCTCCTGGAGCCTGTGGAAAGGCCTGTAAAGTGTCTTATATGGTGAATCTACCTGGACATTTGGGACTACTATGGTTGGGTACAATGTTCTTTGGTAAAGCAGAAAAGACATGCAAAAAGTTGTTTTCTCTTTGACAGCCTCACACTTAAATGCTTTCGGTTATGACGTGGTCTTCAATTCCTAATTCAATCAGAGCCAGAAGACTACAAACAAAAAAGGATGAGACACATCTTTTTAAAAATATTTTTGTAATAGGTAAGAAGTTAGGTAAAGCATGATTGTCATGCTCTTCATAGTATAAATGGGGCAAATTCTACAATGCCATATGAAATGCAGACTATCAGGATTTAAGGGCTGTTCCTACATCGCTATACACAATTCTTTATGGTTCAAGTGAAGGAAGAAGGGATGCAGCAAGAGCTGGAAGTCTCACATTTAGTGGATCAGAGATATTCTGAACAAGGAAACTGGATTCCTAATCATGTAGTGAACACATGGTATTTGAGGAAAAATTTTGTCATCCTACTCCAATTAGTTGTACTGAATGATGAAAATAATACTCCTAAGTGCTGAACAAGTTTTATCCAAAGGTCAGGCTGAATTATTAAAAGAAATGTTCAATCCATTTGGTATCAAATCATCTATGCAAAGGATCTGTGACTGTATCTCATACAGTTACTATTAAAATCTGGCCTCAAAAATAAATCACAGAGTCACAGAATTTCCTAGATTGGAAGACCTTTAAAATTAACCTAACACTGAGATGAAGTAATGTTCAAAGTTATGTCTGTAACTATTAAAATTTAAAAAAAAAAAAAAAAAAAAAAAAAGAAAAGAAAAGAAAAAATACAGCAATAGTGGAGGAAATAATAATCCATCATATATTCTTCAATATGAAAGCCATATATTCTCCTTTGCTGTAAAGTGGTTTATGGGCTACTATATTGTCTTCTGCATTTCATTAAGGTACTTTTACAGCAGTCTCTAAAATTCACCTGACAGGGAGTTCTGACCTTTCGATGGATATTGTTTTGCCTGTAAAACAAGCTGATGGTTAACCTTACTCCCAGTGGACAAATGTCCATAATGTGAAGTCTAGCAGTGCTCAGAAAATCTGGGCCAAATCCTCAACTAGGGCAAATCGTCATAAGTTCAACAAGTCTCTGTGCAACAGCTGAAACCTAGCCTCAATCAAGTCAATGATGAAATTCATATTGCTGTCAGTGGAACCAAGATTTTACATTTCAGATTCAGCTAAGATGAAGTCAAGGTTATAATAGTATTATAAAATAAATTTTAAATTGCTCTGAAATATGCCACTTAGAGAACGCAAGGTGCTTTGATTTGGAGGTTGCCTCTAGCTTCACTGTATTATATCAGGACTTTTGTGTAGAGGACTTTGCATTCTTCAGTGCAGCATATGCTGTGTATGGCATAGGCTCAGACCTAATATAAAAGGACAACTTGAGCCCTTCTCATAACAGTTCAATGTAGGGAGGTGTGAATTTACAGTTCTGGGCTGCAATCACACGAAACACATCTTACGATGATTGTGCGGCATCTCATCTCTCTGGTTCCTTGGCTGTGATGCATGGGGTTGAGAAAACAGAAAAGACCCTTGGTGCTGCATTAGCAAAGTGCTAATGTCCTGGCAGAGGAATAGGAAGTAGGGCAAACCCTCTTTTCTCTCCTATTCTCCCTCTTTCACTGTGTTTTAGGTCTTCTCATGTAATCAAACCTATCATCTCCAACATTTGTTTTTAAATTACACTTTATCTCTTTACTTGCTATTGAGCCACTTCTCCAATCTATGGTATGAATTTGTGTGTAAACAATAAAAAATGTGAAAAGTGGCATGGTGTTGAAGTGCTTGACATTTAGTGCTTTCTTCTATATTTCTGTTTTGCTTTCTGTAACAAATACTTGCTTTTCCTTCCAAATGTCGTTCCGACAAACATCTTGTGTAATGACCTTTATGAGTTACATAAACTAAGCAACATGAAATACATACTCAATTACAGTAACTTTAAGATTTATGTACTTACAAAGCATGACACAGCTGTAGGCCACTTAGAATGAAGGTTTTTTTATGACTTCTATATAGTAATATAAATCATATCAGGTTATATTTGGCCTGGATTAACATAGCAGTTTTCACTACTATGATATCCACTGTTTAGATGAGCTGCACTCCTCAAAGATGTAATTGCTAAAGATGTGTTCCTTTTCTGATCTTTTCAGGAAGTTTCAATCCACAAATACACATCATACCTGATAAGGGCCTGAGCTCTGTATAACAAAGCTTCCAGTTATGACATAATTCAGTCAGAGCCAGAAGACCACAAACAACAAAGGATGAGACACATTTCTGAGGCAACCATTACAGTCAAAAAAGACACACTTAAGTGGTTATGAATAGGAAAATACATTTTACTCTAAGTATCTCACATATTTTCAAAATAGATCTATAGGTTCTTCAATAATATCTCAAGTAAAGAATTAATTTTGTTTCACAGATCTCTCTAATTCATAAAACATTGAAGGCTGACCAAAATTATATTGTTTAAATACCATATATATTTGGCTGATGCATTAGTCTACTTTTAAGTAAGGGTGATATAAAATGCTGGACAGTTTTTGTATTAATAGGTTAAAGTAGTGCGTAGACTAAAATTTACCATCGTAAGTATGTTGGAAAAGATGTAAATTATATTTGATGGTATCTAATCCAAGAGAAAACAAACTGTATTAAATATTGGAAATTCTTGCTAATGCCTTAAATAGAGCAGATCGTGTAAAAAATAAGCTTTAAGAAGAAATGGCTAAGTAATTTAATGTGTAAACAATCTTTAATCACTCATTCTGTAGATGTATGCTGAAATGGGTGGGTTTGCTTTTTGGGTGTTTTACCAAGTATTTTCTTCTCTGATTTCATATCATCCCAAAACAAATTCAAAACTAAACAATTTTTTAATATACTAGTTTATTACTTGGGTAGCTAAGGATTTTAAGTTTGTGAAACCGTACATTTCTGGTGATACTAAAGTTAAGTGAGCTAGCAGGGAACAGACTGAGCCCAAAAAGTATCAAAATATCCCATGGGGGAAAGAAATGGGCTTCCTATTCCAAACTTTACAAGTTTTACAAAATGACAATTTTTCCCTCTCTGTCTAATATGAAAAACCAGCATCAGCCTACTTTCACTGAAACAAAATTCATCTTAATTCATATTTCTTCTCTGATTTGAATATTTTCATAAAATCAGGCCAGTTCCAGAATAATTGTGACCAGAGCTTTGCAACTACACACAAAACCTGGAAGCTTTCGCATCGAGTGTTTGGGGAAAAGTCTTTTAAGTGTTTTTAGTGCAGTTTCCCCTAATGATTTGAAATAGAACAGTTTGTAATTTTTTTATTTATCACTAAAGAATATTTTTGACTTATATTCATTACGAGGTGTTTTTTTCCTTTGTTGCCAATGGATTTAACCTAAAAAAAATCTGTGGGATTAGATATCTTCCTTGTTGAAAAATGGATGATGGTAACATTATAAAAGTTCTAATAGTAAGGACGTTTTGCAATATTTTGGAGCGTAAAAGAAGGAACAAAAACATACAGATAACAGAGCTGAGTAAAATAACCTAGATATGACTGAACTTACATCAATAAAAAGGAATATTGGTACCATAAATGCTACAAGTTTAGATTTTTTTTTTGTCATTGGGAAATAAACCACAAATTTTAGCAAAGAGCAAACAAAAACTAATATTA
>WUAM01000314.1:295606-305860 GCA_024336885.1 Actenoides hombroni
TAGACATTAGGAAGAATTTCTTCACCATGAGGGTGGTGAGACACTGGAACAGGTTGTCCAGAGAGGTGGTGGAAGCCCCATCCTTGGAAGTTTTTAAGACTAGGCTGGATGCAGTTCTGAGCAACCTGCTCTAGTGGGAGATGTCTCTGCCCATGGCAGGGGGGTTGAAAATAAGGTCCCTTCCAACCCTGACAATTCTATGATTCATTACTGAGTGCAGGCTTCCTCTGTTTCAACACTCAGAATAGTCATAACCTGGGAGTTCTGGGCTAGGTCAGCACAGCAGTCCAGACGTCCCACAAATTCCTGACTGCCCTTAAGCCCAGAGAAGGAGCTCCACAATGCATGTGTAATCAAAGCAGGGAGCCAGTGCACCTTTAAAGCAGATGTTGATTAAGCTAGCTACAATTACTACTTGCTCATAGTAGCAGGACTTGTGCTACAGCTGCACAAGCAGAGTGCTGAAAAATGTGTACTCAGTAAAATGTGCAATTAAAGAACTAAGAATTTAGAAGTAAGAAAGATGTCTGGCAAAAGCAGAAAAAAGAAATTAACCAAGCCTGAAGAAGATGGATCTTCCCCTTTTCTTTTGAGAATGTAAGCAGTATAAAAAAACATCTGGGCAAGGAAAAAGAAGAAAGATGATTTGTGCTTTGTTTCCAGCTCTCAGGCCTGATGATGTCAACCTCCACGATTAAGACCACTGGGGACTGAGGGCAGCCATCAGCACCAATAGGCAGCATCAGCCCCTGGTGTTGTATACTTGCTACTAATCAAAGACAAGCCAGTTAAAGACTAATTGTTTGAGTATGTAGTGGTTGATAGTTATTAAAAACGTAACACTGCCCATGTGTATTCTTAATGAATGATAAGCCAGTATAGTGTTAACTTTAATTGATTTGATTTGTCAGTCTTTTAAGCACTCCCATCAAGTCAATCTCTAATTCCTCAATGTATATATATATATAAATATGTATACACACATGTGTTTAGTTACAACATACACTCCATACTTAAGTCCTGAAAGCGCTTCATGTTTCTGTCACAGTGCTGTGTTACTCACTCAAAAACCTTCCAAGGATACATCTAGGTTCATATGCATTTTTGTTTCATGCTGAGATAGTAGACTGACGTGTAGATGAATGTCTGTGCAGAATGAGATGAAATATGGATATTTTCTGGCTGCCAGTTGTGCAGTTGTTCAATATGGCTGGCCAAGCAGACCTGCTTGCTGTAATGTAAATGCAGTGAAAATGACTTGACATTTAGGCATTTTATGTTGACATCATATTTTAAATTAGATGAAATAGCCATATTTTAAGATCATAGAATCATAGAATCATTAAGGTTAGAAACGACCTTCAAGATCATCAAGTCCAACTGTCTACAAAATATTATCAGCACCACTAAACCATGTCCTGAAGTGCCACATATCTCTAGATGTTTTTTAAACACCTCCAGGGATGGTGGATGACTCCAGCACCTCCCTGGGCAGCCTGTTCCAAGGCCTAACCACTCTCTCAATAAAAAAAATTTTTCCTAATATCCAACCTAAACCTCCCCTGGCACAACTTAAGCCCATTTCCTATTGTCCTGTCACTAGTCACCTGGGAGAAGAGACCAACACCGACCTCACTACAACCTCCTTTCAGGTAATCGTAGAGAACAATAAGGTCTCCCCTCAGCCTCCTCTTCTCCAGACTAAACAACCCCAGGTCCCTCAGGCTCTCTTCATAAGACATTTTCTCCAGACAATTTACCAGCTTTGTTGCCCTGCTCTGAACTTGCTCCAGCACCTCAACATCTTTTTTATACTGTGGCACCCAAAACTGGACACAGTACTCAAGCTGCAGCCTCACCAGTACCAAGTACAGGGGCACAATCACTTCCCTACTCCTGCTGAACACAGTTTTTTGATACAGGTCAGGATGCTGTTGGCCTTCTTGGCCATTTAGGCACATTGCTGGATCATGTTCAGCCATCTGTCCACCAGCACCCCCAGGTTCTTTTCTGCCAGGCATCTTTCCAGCCACTCTACCCCAAGACTGTAGTGTTGTCTCAGATTGTTGTGACCCAAGTGCAGGACCCCACACTTGGCCTTGTTAAACCTCAGCCCATTGACCTCAGCCCATCCACATCCCTCTGCAGAGCCTTCCTACCCACTAGTAGATCAACACTCCCATTCAATTTGGTGTCATCTGCAAACTTGCTGAGGGTGCACTCGATCCCCTCATCAAGATCAGCAGTAAAAATTTTATACAAGGCTGGCCGCAAAACTGAGCTCTGGGGAACACCGCTAGTCACTGGCCACCAAAGATGTTACAGAAGATGTTACAGAAGATCAAAAGAGAATCTTAAAGGAAAAACTGATGGACATATTCATTGTTCCTTCTGTCTCCTCCACAGGTTACTCCTTTCTAAAGATCCAAATTATAAGACATTTTACTCCATCTTTTATCAGCCTTATTTCAAAATCAACCCATTTAATCTAGCCCAGTGACAGTACACATGGATACTTTAAGAGGATGTAGAACTGAGTTTTACAATGTAATAATTCAGAAATGGTGAGGAGACCACTGAAGCTGGTTGCTGAAGAATGTTTCAATTACGAACTAATAAAACATTAACTGTATTAATATAAATATTAATATCAAATTATCACTTCACAATTTGTGCTTCAGGAACAAATATTAAGACATTAATCTGGAAAGAATGCAAGTTGTCACCAGCAGGTGATGGGAGAATAACAAATTAAGGGGAGCAGGGAAAAATGGAAGACATTACATACTTTCAAACATTTTTAAAAAAATAATATGCAAATATTTAGAAAATAATATAGCATAGCACATGAAGGCTTTACATATAACATGCTAGACTGATCTGTTAGATCTCTTGCAAAAATTATTGTCTAAACAGAAGAAATACAGCAAATCTCAAACTGGATTTCAGTACCATTTTCATCCGATATAAAACCACATTTAAACAATAAAAAATATGGATATAAACAGACAAATAAAAATGTGGATAAGGAGATGCACAAACAGGTAGCATGGAAATGGAGGAAGACAGACGGTATGGACGCTGCACAGGAAATTTCTCTGAGATCAGATCCATTATCTACTGCAGTCAAAACTTTTGGTAGTGATGTTGGTGTCAACATTTTGATTATGCTGATGATACAAATCTGAGAGGCATCATCAGAGCATGACAGAACACAAAGAACTGGAGGATCCCCATCCAAAAAACAAACAAACAAAAAAAAAAAAAGCAAAATGGATTTAATTAAAGAAAGCAAAACAGAGGCAAGCAAACCATTGTCACATCACTGCTACACTGGAAAATGGGCTGCAAAAACCACAGAGACTCATTGAGGAGAAGCTGATAGTAGCAATTAGAAGTGTCCAATGAGGATAGCAGTTTCTAGATTGATATGTACTGCCTAAGGACCACCTCTCCCATGGTCCACTCCAGCCCACCTATAGGTCACTGTCATTGCTTCTGACTCAATGAGCATAACCAAGCCAAGCTGCTCACCCATGGAATGCAGTTTACTGCTCCAATGTCTCTTTCTAAGTTGAATAGTGGATTTGTCACTTTGGCTTCTTTATTCAAGGGCAACCATGGTATATCTAGAGCATAAAACATCAAAGGGTACAGAGCTGGGTTTGCCCAGCAGCTTGAACCCAAACAATTGTCAGTTTCCCAAAGTGAACTTTTCATCAGCATCAGAGAATCTCTTATTCATATCTCTATTCATATCCACGCAAGCACTCAAGCTCCAGTCTCGAGCATTATTGAGTCATTTCACTCTTCATATATATCTGTATATAAATATACAATAACATACGAATGTTTTTCAGTCTGTACATCTTCCTCTCTAATCATATACAGTTATTGTGCCTCTTGGTCTATTATTTAACAGCATTAACTGTAAAACTCCAGGTAAAACTCCATGCTATTTCAATAGCAACAACCAACAATATTCAGCCTTTATATTACATATTCTTCGCTTTGCTTGGATCTCTGTTGGGAAGAATGCCAAGCCACAAAATGTCTTGTATCCCTTTCTGTTGGGGACTGAAGGAAAAAAAAGTTACTACATTAAGTTTAAACTCACTTTTTTGATTAACAACAAAACTTCAGTTACAAACACTTGATTTAAAAATGACAGAGAACTACTGAACATAGTAAGTGGTGATAAGACTGTAAATTGTCAGTGTGGTGCAATCGCAAAGATGACAAATACAATACCAGTCCCAGGATAATTACTTTCAGCAGAGACTGAGAAGCAGCAGTGTAACTGCTTGAGATCTGAGAAAGGTTTATTTTGAATATTTACTGGAACTCTGGGTATGTATGTTCATCAAAGAAAATGGAATTATGGAGAGTGGAAATCTCACCCTGTAAATAAAGACTAGAAGAACAAGACTGGTTTCACCTGGAGAAAAAAAGGATGAAAGGGAACAATTACTGCATAGAAATACACTAGAAAAAGGTCTAAGTATAGAAGAGGTAAGAGAACTTTATGTATGCAAAGACAAAATAGGAAATAAGATGGAATGAATCCACAGTGGTCCATAAGGAATTTCAGGTTGGAAATGAGAACACTCCAACCCAGTAGAGCAATAAAATTCTGAAACAGGTATAGGAATCCAGGAGGAAGAGACATGCAGAAAGATGAAGTGCTCTTTGGAACTTGTTATGCTTAGGAAGTGGGCTATGAGATGTATTGCCTGGAAACTAGAATCTGAAGATCCCTTCCACCTCATATGTTCCTATTTGAAACTATCATGAAGATAGAGTGGAATAATTATTTAAAAAAAATTAAAAAATCATAAGCTTTCTTCTGTAAATGGCATATAAAGGCCTAGAGAGACTGAATAACTTAAGATTATAGAGGAAGTAAATCTATTTTGATCACAGGAGACCATATTTTAAACATTTGCTTAATATTTAATGACTAGGAACCTCCCTGTATAAAGACCTTTAAATCAAAATGTCTGCTAAGCAGTCACAATACTAGCTACAAAATACTCTAAAAGATTCTGCAGAACAGCTTCGCAGCCACTCCTCGCAAGTCAGAGATAGGAGAATTTGTTAATCACAATTAATAAGTATCACAATTCCTTTGTATTGATTTCAATTTTTTTCCTTAAAAGAAATAAAAAACAGAAATCGTGTCCTGAATTACTTCAAAAATTTTTTTTCTCTTCTTTGACAAACACTGATATCAAAGCACAGTAAATTAGCATTAATCTGCATACACTTTCATAAGACAAGTCTAAAAAAATGTAAAATATTTCAATTCTTTGGAAGATATTTACAAATATTTGCTCTAGTCTTAAGCTGGATATATCTTCTGAATTGAGTATACCTGGTCTTAGGACCCCAAATTACTTATAAAATAAATGTTTCTAACAGTACTAAAAGAATTTCTTTTTTCTTACCTATTTCTATGGTATTCTTCCTATGGCTACATTGTTCCATCTTCTGTAATAACATCCTATAATTAAAATGCATACTCGACTGAGTTTTTTTTCTATTGTGCCCTTCTAACTATTAGAGGTCTGAATACTTGCCATAAATACTTCTCAAAATTTGAGAAGTAGATTTCCACTCTGAAAGCTTTATAATTTTTCAGAAAAATGACACACCTTTCTTACGAGTACTTTAAGATTTCTATTATTAGTGTCTAATAAATTCAAAGGATGCTATATCGCTGTCATTCTTCAAAAATCTGTAATATTTTCCTTCTTGAATTTCTGACAAATGTGTATAGATTTGTCTGCTGATGTAGTATTTGAAAGAATTAAAGGCAATTATGTTTACAATATTTTGATGCTCACTGCACTCTACAGTAAAAGCGCATCTTTAAAATCTACTGATTATACTCCAAAGAAAAATACTTTCAAACAACATTTGATGTAGTTCTTTTCAATGTCATGTAAACAAAACTGCACTTAGGTTGTTTGTTAGAATTGTGCTAGGAATTTTTAATTAGCAGAGAGCAGATGGTTCATTTGATATTGAAACTTGATTTCCAGCATTAATGGATAGATAAGTAGCTATGCGTATGTTATCAAAGAAAAAGAAAATTGTATACAGTATTAACTATAAAGAACGTGTGCCATTTTGATGACTTCTTTTGCAAATAGGGGTATTGCTCAAAATGGCCCACTTTCAGTTTGAGGCCAAATAGAAGAGGAAAAAGAAAAGCTGCTTACCACAACATAGAGCTAGTGAGGAGCTTCAGGTGCAAGCCAAAGCGAAAGGGGGAGGCATGTTTCCAATAGAGGGGTTCCAAATGAACCAAGGAGTACTGAACGCAGATTTAAACACTTAGGTCAACCTCTTCTAATACAGTCCTGAATTTAGCAGTGACTGTCACAATTTTCCATTGCTGCAGACTTTTAAAATAAGTCTGGACTTTTACACTTTTCAAATATGCTGAACTTCAAACAGGAATTAGTATATGCAGATTTTATATCATGCAGTATGTGGAAGGCAAAATCAGATGACTGGTATTTTTCTTTCTGGCATTATAAGCTCCAAATCTCTTGCCCAAGCACAGAAAGCCATCCTGGGCATGACATCTTAGAGTCTCAAAGACTCTTTTGCAGAGATGTTATGCCATCTCTTGGGGTTTTTTTTCTAGACTAACTGATTCTTAATCCCTGACAGTTCTTCCTTTGTATTGAAAGCATTTTCACTGTCAAGATTTTGACCTTTTGCTAATAGCTCTTATAATTAGGAGACCACAGCACAATACTGTCAGCAAAGGAGTACTTTCAGTTTATGGTTTCCTGTTTCATCAGTGCTCTCCATTGTCCTCTTCATGCATCCCAACAACCTGTATGGATCACACAGTAAAGGCACCGCAGAGCCCACTTTTACCAGCAATAGTGACTTTGAAGGACCTTTTGTAGGACTGTTACTTACAGGATCGCTTCAACATTTGTGTTTGTCAGCACATTACATACCCGAGAGGGTATCACGGACTGGAGATTTTGATGAAAACTTTGGTGCTGAGGACACCATTATGAACCAGGGAATGTAAGTTTCAAAAGGCAGTGGAGGAAGGTCAAGTTTCCTTTCACTGCTTGAAGACCAAGTTTTCCTGACAAAGCATGGGTATTAAGCAAAAGAAAATATCCCTGTCACGGCTACTTTCCATGCATGCATTTGTTTACATGAAATCATTAGGACGTATCTAGCTACGTGACTCTTTTAGGACTGTAGACAAAAAAGCTTTACAGAATATGTCTGCTTTTGGGAAATGTATATATGAAAGGGTTTAAAGAAGTGTTACGACATTATTAGTAGTACCTTTGAGAAAGTATTCATTGCTACAGTAGCCACATTCAATGTTCATAAGATCCTGATCCAACAATAAAATAAAATCCACGTTGAATGCTCATTAGCTTTAATAGATTTTGTCTAAATTAGTAATGCAAAATAAAATTTTAAGTTAAGAAAGATTATCTTTGAAAGAAACCTAAAATCCCTCAGTGCCTAATTTAGTTTTGCTATGTTGCTGCAATTATAATTTAAAAGAAAAAAAAAAATCCCTTTGGCAACAAATACATGAATTTTTTATTTTTCTTTTTAACGTGGTATTCACAAACAAGATTTGTCAAAAAAAATATTGGTCCTGACTGATCATTAAAGTCCGTTTTATTCTCAATTGTACCTGAGCTGTACGGCATTATCCTCAGCTTTACTTCAACTATTTCTCTACATCATCTTAACTCTGACAAGGTTTGGATTGTTTCAAAACAAATTTCTACTTAAGGAATTAGACTGTTTCCACGGTATCAGATGCAGCGCATCAGTGTGTGTTGGGTTTCTGTATTTTGGGGTTTTGATAGCAGGGGATGGGCTACAGGGGTGGCTCCTGTGAGAAGCTGCTATAAACTCCCCCAAGTGCAAGCCAGCCTCACCTCCGGCCAAGACTGAGCCCATCGGCAATGGTCAAAGCACCTCTTAGAAGTTATTTTAAAAGCAGAAAAGCCTTCTAGGAAGTCTGAAATGGAAGAGAGGAGTGGGATGTGAGAGAAACAACTATGTAGACACCAAGGCCACTGATGAAGGCACAGAGGAGGTGTGCCAGAGCAGAGATTCCTCTGCAGCCTGTGGTGAGCTGGTTGACTGCTCCCCTGCAGCCCACGGAGGTTAAGAGCAGTGCAGATATCCACCTGCAGTCTGTGGGGGACTCCATGCCAGAGCATTTAGCTGCACTCAAAGAAGGCTGTGACTCCAAGGGCAGCCAACACTGGAGCAGTCTGTTGCTGGAAGGACTACACCCCACATAAGGGACCTATGCTGGAGCAGTTCATGATGAGCTGCAGCCCATGGGAAGGACTCACACTGGAGAACTTCATGGAGGATTGTCTCCTGTGGAAGGGACGCCATTCTGGAGCAGGGGAAGTGTGGGGAGTCCTTCCCCTGAGGAGGAAGGAGAAGCAGAGACAATGTGCGATGAACTGACCACAACAACTCCCATTCCCCAACCCTCTGTGCTGCTAGGGGAGAGGAGGTAGAAAAATCAGAACCAGATCTGAGTCCAGCAAGAAGGGAGCGGTGGGGGCAAGTATTTTAAAGTTGTGGTTGTATTTCTCATCATGCTACTCTGATTTCACTGTTAAAGTAGTATTGTTTTTATTCAAATTAATTTGAAGGTTTTTTCCTGAGTTTTTCTGCCCAGGACAACCATAAATGACCAGTGATTCCTCCCTGTCTTGACTCTCAAGCCTTCTATTTTATTTTCTCTTCCCCATCCCACCAGAGGCAAGGAATCAGTCCTAGATAGCAAAACTACAAAAGTACCAATTCAAAAAGGTTGGCTTTTTCTCTTTCCATGCATTGAACAGGCTACGATTGCTTCTCCTGCCAAGGAGAAGGTACACACTTGCTGGCTGATGACTTCTCCACCAAAACTGCTGCCCACGTTGAACGGCAGAATTTATACTTTTGAGAAATGGAAAAGCAAATAGCCTTTTTATAGACCAAAAAGAAGTGTATGAGATCAGCTTATATACTAGTTTTCCCAGCGTACCTTAAAAAATGTGGGTATTTTTTATTGTCTGGGGGGGTTTTTTGTTGTTGTTTCATTGGGTTTGGGTTTTTTGTATTTTTTTCGCCCATAAATACCAATATCTTTCACCTTGCTCCTCTAGGATTCCAGCTTCACTGAAGCCAGTCTGATTTTCCTGGTGTGTTTGCCTATAGGGAAAGCCACCTCTGACAGTGTTATGAAAAGAGTGCCCGTTCTTCAATATGGAAAGTGTCCCTCTTTATCCCCAGGTGGATGCTACCATTTAATCATTTCTCAAGCAGTTGATTAATTTGACAAGGCTCCATTAGTTCCCCATTAGCCATAATCATCCCACAAAGACAGACTGTAAGGCAACTGGTCCAGTTCACATAATAAGCAAAAAAAAAAAAAAAAAAATTTAGAAAAATTCCCCCAATAGGGCTGCCAACAGCAGCCTTCACAGCTGGCATGATCCTCTCCAGGGGCTGCAGGGAAACACCTACCCCACTGGGCCCTCTCCAGGGACATCTCTGTTGGGGCGCCTGGAGCTCCTCCTGCCCTCCTCCCGCGCTCCCCCCGGGGCTCACAGGGCCGTTTCTCACACCACTCCCCTCAGCCCCGGCTGCCAGGCAGCATTTTGCCCTTTCTTAGCCAGGCTTTCCCCGAGGCTTCCTCATCAATCCCTGCAACTGGAGGGATGGAGAGCATGATTTGTGCTCCTGATCCCTTAACCAGTTGTCCCAAGGCCCTGAAATGTGTCTTTTTGGACTTCTTGTGGCCACATCATCGCTCCCCACCCGACAAAACAAAAGTGGGTAATAACCTGAATAGTAACACCTCACCAGGGTGGGAAGTTTTCTTGTCAAATCCTTTACCTGAGCCCAGGGAGGCAGCAGACTTGCCTGTGAACTGGGTCTGGTCTGCATACTGGGCACTCTACGCACTCAGGATGGAGTCACCCAGAACAGCGGCCCATAAGTTTTTCTTTACAGAATTGGTTTTGATCCGTGGTCTAGGGCGACTGAGCCTTGGTGGCACTTCTGGCCTGGGTGAACCATCTTCCTTGTTACTAGTTGGTTCCTCCTCCAGAGCCCCAGTTTTGCCAGGGCACCTGAGAGGGTGGGGGTGGGTTACTGGGGAGATACACCTGCCATGTCAGGCAGGAACTTGTCACCATTGCCCCCTGTCCTCTAAATCACCACGTTCAGCCATGCAGATAG